>JAASAO010000425.1:0-81264 GCA_017311375.1 Mytilus coruscus
ATGTAATCTTTTACAGTAATCGGCATATAGCTCTTTACATTTGTGGTCAAACCATGGTTTATCAGTATTTATTCTCTGAACATCAAAAATTGTAATCACCTTAATATAATGAAAGTCAAATCTCATTAAGGAAATGATTTTTCAAAAGTGACTTCAACAAAATTTTGTGACATGTTTCAAAACAATTACATTTGTAAAGCAATTTGCAAAATCTATTTTGTCGGTTTAAAATGACAAATGTTTGGCGTAAATATACACGGTCTCTTATTTGCTGATAAATCAATAGTTTAATTGGTTGATGTCAAATCAAATTTCAACAGTTTATGGTATTATTATAAAATTTATATATAGTGTAACTAAGATTAGAACTGCAAACTTAATTAATAAGTTGTGAGTGACCTGCCAGATCTTTCTTTAGTAGTACAACGGTACTGATTGTTTTCACTCACTCATTATCTTCGGGAATACACTGTTTGCATTGTTTCCTTGGTTAATTGTAACTTAAAATGATAAAACCACCACACCACAATTATTTGTATACTTTGATTAAACTGTAATTGTTTAAGGGCTCTTAATTGATCAAAACGGTTTTCTGAAAAGATTTAACGCACGTTATTAATGTGTATGTTTATTTTACAGATAGAAGATGGCAAATTGGGAGCTAAATCATGTAAGTTGTACTCAAAGGAGAAAAATCTTAGTATTCGTATATGTTATAAAGTGTTATCCTTTTCATTAAAAAAATTCAGTTATATTCTGGTTTGACTTAAAGAGGCTCGAGGGTACAACAAATTTTTGTTTTCTTTAGAAGTATTATTAATTACACTATTAGTTGTTACTTCATGATATGGTACAAAATCAACCCAAAACAATCAAGTCGTTTTGACCCCAGATGACTTTTAAAATGTTTATATAATTGAAAAAGCTCCAAATTATCTCCCTTTGGTGAAAAAATGCCATTTTTGCATTAACATTAAAATATCTTTTACCTCATCGGTGACCTATATTTTCTTATAATGTTTTTCAAAAGGCTGTACTTGAACTTAAACTATTGTAAAATTTAAGCGATTTCTGTAATTTAGTTCTTTTTTATTTCGATATTACCTTTTTTCTCCTATAAGTTCAACAGAAAAAAATTAGCCTTAACAGAAAATGAACGGTGACCCCATATTTTTATTTTATTTTTCTATTAAGTATAGGATAAAGTTTATTTAGAGAAAAAATAGCGAAATCCTATATCTAAAAAAAAAGATTTATACCCGCGATCCCCGTAACATTAGTTTTATTTCAATTTACCCAAGTTTATAGACCTATTTAATATATTTCTTTTTAGATTTTCTTTTTAAGATTGACATAAATTAATATAATGTATAAAGTGTCGTTTTCATTCCCTAACATTGTGTTCGCTGCTTCCTATTATCGTTATTATTATGTTACATAATGTTAAACAGAGTATCATGATTAGTTAAAATTTATTTCATAAACCTCTTTCAAGATGTTTATAGATGCTGTCAAAATGATTACTCTGCTTTGTAAACATTTGAAATGCATAATTGCCTTATTCACAACATGTTTTGTTTAAATCTAAGTTAACGAAAGTTTGTGAAGAAACAGGTTTTTGCGTTTATGTTACAAAGATGTGGACCATTACAACTTTTCAAGTATTATTAGTCCTAGTTAAATTTTGAAATGTTCATACTTATAACAACTCCTAACAATTAATTTCTTGCACATTATTGTTGTTTGAAACAAATAAGATTGGCCATATTTCTATCGTATTGACGAAAATGTGCCATTCAATCCAGTCCGTTTGAACTACCAGTGTCGGTCATTAGAATTTTTTTCCATGTTTGAATGTGTGGCTTATGTCATGGATTGGTACTTGTCAAATATGTTTTAGTGAATACTTTCGTGACAAGGCAGTTAGTGAACAGAATGGCTTATAGAAATAACAATGTGATTAAACATGTGATTTATGTCGGTGATTATGTACTTATAAATCCTTACCTTTACGATATTTGATTTTGAGCGTTCATGATCAAGGTAAATTCAGAAAAGCGTTTCAGACTCATCCCATTTATATAATGCTACTTTAAAGTATTTTGTGAACATTGGGCAGTCCGTCTCAAAAGGTCACTCCAAATTGTTGTATTGGGGTAGTTCTTGAAGTGTTCCGGTTTGAGTTTCAACAAACACGTCACGAACACCGCAACAAGAGTTGTTTCAAACTTTTCTGAAACCGAATTCTGTAAATCGTAAATTGTCTAACAATTTTCATTATTATGATTAAAACCGAGTGTGACTTATAACTACAGTTGGCTATACCTGGTCAGAAACACAACGGGTGTCACTTGTTAATTAGATACACGTTGTCTACTCATTTGATTTGATGTTTTCAATGTTTTTAATTGATTTTACTTCACTTCTCTGTCCAATGTTTTATTTTATTAATCTGTTTATTGGTTGTATATTTTTGATAACGTGTTCAATTGGTCTCTCTTAAATTTCACTTTACTTCTCAGTCCAATGCTCTATTTTATTTATCAGTTTATTGGTTGTATATTTTTGATATCGTGTTTAATTAGTCTCTTTTTGATTTCACTTTACTTCTCTGTTCAATGCTTTATTCTATTTATCAGTTTATCGATTGTATATTTTCGATAGCGTGTTACATTCAAATAACGAATGGAGAGATTTTAACCCAAATTTACAAACTGTATACTGATATGGCATTTTTTTGTTAGACTATTCATTATAAAAAAAAAAAAAAAAAAAACAATATACGAGTATAGCAAGCAAAAAAAAAAAAAATCATTGATTTCATCGATTGAAAATGAATACAAATTTTCTATAAAAGGAATACAGCCCAACTAATTGATCACGAAGATTTCATTGTCATTTGAGGAGGTTCCCAACACGTTAACTAAAATAGATTTGGCTCGTTTAATTTTCATAAAGATTTGACAAGATATTTACTTTTACCTCTTTAAAAAAGTTGTAAATTTCTAGAAATTTGAACCACACAATTTACTGGAATAATTTTGCTAGATATATAGCAGTTTGACAAACAGTAATGTTGATCGATCAAAAGCTTGAGTTCTCCTTACTTGTGTATGTGATTAAAACGGTTAGCTGATTTTTAAGAGTTTACTCCGTTCGGTGTTATGTACCCTCTTATGTCAGTTCTAGTTGTCTACAACAACAACCAGACCATAGAACAGAAAACAGCACAATGTCACTAATGGGTCTTCAACACAGTTACGTCAACCTCCGGAATATATACAAGATATATACATAGAAAATGAAAGGATATGGAGTAAATGTACATGGGACAAGATTGCACACAATACATAGAAAACATAGAAAATTATCAATGAACAGGGCTTTTATTCCTGTTCTTCATCGTGACAGTTGATGTAGGGTCATGTCCATAACGTGTCCTGTTTTAACACAAACCTGTTTTAGGTATAGAATTCATGAGTGATCACTCCTTTAAACACATATTTATCTTTATTATTGTTCACTCAGAATAGTTGAATTTTCAATAACGAGTAGAATTCTTACTTCACATATGCAGTTAAAAGAGTATTATTTGCTTCCTGTTAAATACGTATTTGTCGATATTACATGTGATATTCCAGATCCTATAGTACGCATTATTGTTCCTACTACGTTAGTTTTGCATTACCTGACTTTATATCTAATTGCACCTATTATCAGCTGTTTCAATTAAAACAAACGCTATCCAATAATTCTGACATCAGACTCGGACTTCTTTTAAACTGAGTTTTACTGTTCATATTGCTGTGTGTTTGTTTCTTCTACATTTGCTAGAGAAATAGGGGAGAGTTGAGGGCCTTAAACACATGTTTAATCCCGACGCTGTTTTGCAAATGTCTCACGTCAGGAGCATCTGGCCTTTGTTAGTTTCAAATTTTTTTCATCTGAGCGTCACTGGTTAGTCTTGTGTGGACGAGACGCACGTCTGGCGTATTAAATCTTAAACTTAGTACTTTTTGTTAGCTATTATTCGTGTGTTTCTTTGTCATATATGTTCTCCTATTTATTTGTATTGTAGTCCTGTCATGTAGTGTTGTCATTGTGATATTATATTTAACATTGCCATAAAAGCGGGAGGTTTGGCATGCCACAAAACCAGGTTCAACCCACCATTCTTTTCTTAAAATGTTCTGTACCAAGTCAGGAAAATGGCCATTGTTATATTATAGTTCGTGTCTGTGTGTGTTACATTTTAATGTAGTGTTTTTGTTCTCCTCTTATATTTGATGCGTTTCCCTCAGTTTTAGTTTGTAACCAGGATTTGTTTTTATTTCTATCGATTTATGAGTTTCGAACAGCGGTATACTACTGTTGCCTTTTTTTTAGTCTTGTATGATTTGTAATTTTAGTTAATTTATATATTTCAGATTTTAGTATGACGTCCATTATCACTGAACTAATACACATGTTTGTTTAGGCACCAGCTGAAGCACGCCTTCGGGTGCGTGATTTTTACGCTGTATTGAAGACCCATTGGTTGCCTTCGGCTGTTTTTCGTTCTTTGGTCGTGTTGTTGTCTCTTTGACACATTCCCCGTTTCCATTCTAAATGCTATTATTGGTAGTAATTTAAGTCAGTTATGTCTACTTTGTTTCTACAACTTTTACATCTCAAACGTTCAGTTTTGAGGAATACAAATATATTATTATCATTTTTTTTTTAAATTTGTTCATAATCTCAAAATTACGAGTTCCCCCAACTTTGAAGACTTACAATTCAGATACTGGCTAAATGATCAATTTAATATAAATATACAGGTTTCAACGTAAATCGGACAAGTCATTTTAATTAATAAAGATCAATAGCATTCCATGTCAGATATTCTATAAACAAAATTGAGTGTTGATACAAATTTTAAAAATCTTTTGTTAGTCTTTTTTTTTTTTTTTTTATTGTAAATAATACAACGAATGGTTATATATTACACTTTTTAGTCTTCATTTTTATACCCGTCTGTATGCTGCATCTTACACGACAGTGTACCAAGAATTAAAGGGTTTGCTAATTTAACCCAAGCACATCATGTTTTCATCGTTATCTGTTGGGGTTGGTGTTGCTAAGCCTTTAGTTGTCTGTATAGTGTTGTGTAGGTTTTTTTTTTCGTCGTTTGTCGTTGTTTTGCAATGGCGTTGTCAGTTTCTCTATCAGTATTGAATGTCCCGTGGTTAAATTTCTACTCCTTATGAACTACATTTTGGATGCTCAGCCGTCTGTTTTGAGCAGCCTTAAACTACTGTTGCTTTTATTTGTTAGTATATAGATGAACTTAACATTCATTAAAATAGTTTATGTCAATTTGAATGGAGATTGTGTTTTATATCATTTTAAAATAATATCATAACACACTTATATGACACTGCTCTAATCATTGGCTTTAATGCATATGCTACAACGTAAGACATATCTCGAACAAATGAGAGTGTATTGTCAGCAGATTGTAAATTAGAAAACAATTGATAGAAACCGGTGAATTGTTTGAAATGTATGTAATGTAATAGTAATGTAGTTTGCGAGAAAATACCGTGCTACTCTGAACATCTCTAGTGTGTACAAAACTTTAAGAATAAAGTATAAACATGATAAAGAGCAATGTCTGTCTAGATAAAAATAAATGTTCTACGTGTAGGTTGTCTATACTTTTATAAGTAAGACCAGTAAACATATCGGCAAATATTGCATTTGTATTAACAAAAATAGAAACAAAATAATATTTGATATTATTGTACAAAACAATTATTTCGAATTGAGAATATTTGTTCAATGGAATATATATGTTTTTCTTACAGCAACTCTATGCCGCAGCTAATGCCGGAGATTTAGAAAAGGTCAGGCATTATCTTGCCAAAGGTGCAGATATAAACGATACCCAATTGGTGAGGATAATATTATAAACATCTTAATGGACAAAAGAAATTGAATTGCACGATAAAAAATAACAAGCAATTGACAAAATTTCTCACCTATTAATGCAAGAGACGTATTTCGAATTCACTAAAATAATCGTGTTTTTTTTTTTATAAATTTTAATGTTTAATATAATTATGGCTATAACTTGCAGTAGACGCGAGTATGAATGGTGTATAGAACCAGATTTTACTAAATTCAGAATAGTAAGACAATTGTTCTTATTTTTTCTCAATTTTTTTTTTCAAGAATCAATATCGACTGATGCTATTTTATACTGACTCTTACAGGGTTCTCCTCAATAGCAATAAGTATTCGTCACATTCGATGTGTTTTTATTATATTTCTAATCAATTTTACTATCAACTACAGCAACCTTTGTTTTCAAGTCTTTGTCAGATATATTCGTATGTTTGTTTGAATTTTCAGTCAGTTGTTTTATATTTCTGTGATGTATTTTTACACATTCGTGCTGGATCCCAATTATTATCACATTAACCAAATATGTATGATTGGGGTGCTCAATCAAGTTTGTCAATATAATGAAACTGTTAACAACTGTCATACAATAAGGATGTTTTGCCAGGCATAAAACTTAAGTTAACCTACCATTTTCTTAGGAAAATGCCTGCACCAAGTCAGGAATAGGATAGTTGTTTTTTTTTCTCGTTCCGTTGGTTGAATGCGTTTGATTTTGTCATTTTTTATGTGCTTTCCACTTTCTGAAATTATCTTTATGTTCGGTATAGATTCTATACTTTTTTCTATACATATATTGTGTAACATAGTAACATTATTATTCAAACTGATGTTTTAATGCGTATTGAATAGGTTTTAACCAATTTATTCAAAGATGTAGAAATGTAGCTTCTTTATTTGGTGGTAATGAGATATACAAATGTTTGTGTTTATTTCATTTTGAATAATTTAATGTAACATATTTTATCCGGCGGTGATAGGTTTGTTTTTTCATTTCATAGGTGGATAGATTTTAGTATACGAACTTAATTTGAATTGCTACAAAATACATGGTAAAGTCTGTTAAGAAAAATTGATATGTGTTGTTAATATTTGGTTTCAATTCTTATCATGAATTATGCTTGCTGTTCTGTTTGACTTATCTAAAGGTACCGTTTCCATACCTAGTTACGTTGTTAGCATCATAGATTATCGACCAGAGCATACTCTACGTAGTGATCAGTGATATTTAAAATATTTCCATTGATCTGACAGTTTGATTACAATAACTCTAGAACGACAAGCGAAACAATGCCATAAGTAACAGAACACCAACAAACAAGAGTGCACCTACTGAAATGTCTAGTGCAGTTATCATCCCAATCAAATTTCAACATGTAGTCAAAGCAATGATCATTGGTAATGAGGTCATTGTCTGAACAACACTTCCACACTGACATATAAACATTATAATGTCCACATAAAATTAATATAGTTGGCCTATAGCTAATAGTATCAGAGCGAAACAGTCTTTTAAATCAGGAACATTTAATATTGACACATGTACATGAAAATGAGGTCAAGGTCATATAGACATGTAACTCTACAATTATATACAACATATAGCGTATGAACTGTTGCTAGTAGTTTCTGAATTAGGCATACACAATTAAAAGTCAATATTAACCACTGAACCATGACAATGATGTTAAGATAAAACGAACCATGGAAGACGAAAAGGCACACTTTAATGTCATTCGAGGTAACAAATAAAGTGTTATATTGCTCACAGTGTATGAGAAACAGTGTTAACATGCACACTTTACATTGATCAATGAACAATGAGCATGAGGTCACATAGACATTAATGCCTTCAAATCATTTCTTTCACCAGTTATAATTGACTTATTGCTTTAAGGACAAAAGTACATGCAGAAAATGAAAAGTTTTACGTTACGTTATGCAGTCGCCAATATAAATGAAATGTCTTGAATTTCTTCATAGAATAAGCTAATTTTATATGTTGCAAAGATCATTTTGTTATTTCTATATGCCATACTAGAATAACACACGAGTATCGTCTAAAAAATGATGTTAACTCTTGCTTTGAATGCAAAATTAAGGCAACAGTAGTATACTATTCAAAAGTCATGAATCGATTAAGAGAAAACAAATCCGGGTAACAAACTAAAACCGATTGCGAGGGAAACACATCAACTATAAGAGGAAAACAACGGAACAACAGAAACAGTGAACTCCAACAAAGACGAACGCCATTATACAAATATGGTTCATTTTGAAAGAATATGGAATATATAACATATAATACAAATATGCTGTTTCAGTTTAAAATGATTAGATTTTTTATCACGTTGTCTTAGTGTTGATTTTTTTTTTTTTTTTTTGTAAATTCTAAATTCGTAATTTTGCTGTAAACTTGAGTTATATAGTTATAGTTTCTGAAGGGCCTTATGTCTAATTTTAAAAAGTACCTCGGCAAACATATTAGAATTGGCTCTAGACACGATATAGTCTTGTTGTGTTGAATTTGAGTAAAGCAAGCTTAAGTCAACATATCACTGTGTACTGGTCTACCAAGGAATTGTCCGTTCAAAAGACCAACAGCAGTGAAGACAGATCTAACCACATGATAATTGTAAAGAGTTTGAAGGTTGAATAATGCTTATTTTTCCTAGGAGGTTGTCAGTATTCTCATGGAAACCAACTACGCATCTCTCCTTCTTAACCTTTTCATATGAGTCTTAGTTCCTTTAGACACGTGTAAAACAAGTAGATCAGACAAGCTACATTGTCTAATTTCATATTCATGTATATTGATAATGTTCTCTCAATTACCAATTCATATTTGTTTCTAATTGGATCACATTAAATATAGCTCTGAATTAGAGATTATAAAATACCATTGACACAGCTTCCTGTACCTCATATTTTGACATATATCACCAGTTTGACTACGTTAGTCATCTCAGTCCCAGAGTCAATGACAAACAAAAAGATTTCAATTTTGAAATCATATATTTCTTCCATCGAAGCATGCTATACAGCAATTATATCTCATTTACCCGCGTATGGCATATAAAGTTCTTAACTGATACGATTTTCAAGAGTGTTCAGCTGTCAAGACTCTGTTAAACGTCATTGGTGGTTTAGCAAAATATTAATGAGCCATGGTCTCAAAAAATTACTCGAAACGTTGCACGATCCGAAAAACAAATATTCAGTGTCAACCTCACAAATATTGTCTTTGGTTATTGATTGCAGGTGTTGATGTTGTGTATTTACTTTTTGCAGTTTTCCATTTATTTGTATTCTGACTATTATTTCCCTTATGGTCGTGTGTCTCCTGACGTGACTATGTATATGTTGATACGGCTTTCGTGTTTTTGACCTTGTGGCTTTCCTGATTGTGAATCCTGAATCTAGAGGGGTGATTCGGACGCCTGACATTTGTATAGCCAAATTGGATTTTTTTTTTTTTTACCCTCGTATTTCTATTTTACTTAAATTATACTATATCGGGAACGTGTGTATATGTCGCTTTGATTTATGTTTGTTTATCATGTACTTCATTATGTAAATTACAAACGCTTGTTCTTTGTTGACGTCTTTGCTAGATGTAACTGTTTGTTTGTCTGGATTTATATATATTTTTTTGTTATATTGTATATATATGATCTATGTATACAATATGTGCTGCTGAATCCAAATTATTGTCACGTCAACAAATTTTGCCTGTTTGGATTGATCACGCAACATTATCAACATAATGGAATTATATATAATTGTCATGTAAGTGGGAGGTTAAGCGAGCTATTAAAACCACATTAATGCCAACATTTTCTTTGGAAAATGCCTATACCAAGTCAAGAATATGGAAGTTGCTGTCAGGTCTTTCCATACATTAATAAAGTCGAGCAATTGTCAGTTTTACGGACTTGATCTTTTTGATTTCACCGTGGAGCTCGGTATTTGCGTTAGTACATTATTTGTATCTAATAATCATAAAAGCATGATTTCATGGACAGTGAATTGTTATTTGCAAAATTTTTTTCAGGCATAGGTCTGTATTTGTTTGTTAATGCCTGGTAATGGTATAGGTTGGTGAATGTGGTATTAACGGTTTCTATCGTCAGAATGTTTTTCAATAAGAAAAGGCTGTAAATTCATGAACAAGTGATCTTGATTACTTCGTCTTTTTATACCTGCAACAGACACGTTTGGTTTCCGGATTCTGTAAAAACAAATAAAAGTAAACATGTAACCTTCATGGGATGTACTTTAACTTTAAAAAGTGAATAACTACAGTTTATCATTAAGGTTCGTATATTCCAACGTATGTTCGTATTAGCCTTAAACATGTTATCATTTCTACTTACTTTATGACTGCGACTTGTTTTACACATACATATTATAGCTGTTGACAATATAAAGAAGAACTGACAATGGTCCAATTGTTACAAGGAAATACAAGTTCAATAATTGGCTTTCAAATATTCGGCTTTGAGCGTTATGAAGGAAAATCCAGAAATTCGCTTCGGATGTAGGGCAATTTAGAAAGTATCGCTTTCCTTTTTTTCGTACTGTACATAAGGTTTGAAAAAAGAAGTTGGGCTAAACAAGAAAAATGATGTTAAAGTGAATACATAGTCTTTTCTTTATGAATATAAGATATGACATGATTGCCAATGAGACAACTTTCCACTATGTTACAAATGTCGTAGATGTTAGCAGATTTTCTGTTTCTGCTATATAATTTTGACAACTTTAAATATATATTTCGTCATATTTCGAATACCTGAACTGATACCTCTTTCTTGAAATCTGTCCGTAATGATATCAACTGTTATACTATGAGTGTGATACAACTTACTTATTGTTCGTGTATTTTTTTGTTAAAGTTTTAAGCTTCGTTCAGAAATATTGGTTATACCATAGCGACCCGTTTTGTTTTTGAAGGAAGTTGGAATTCACAGATAGAAAAACCGACTTTCTGGAAAACTGGCAAGCTTTGTCAATTGGAATGGGATTGGAATACACATCACCATTAGCATGTTTAATATACACAATTTGTTTTTCAGTTTCATGGTACTCCCTTACATATAGCTGTTAGTGGTAGATTCATCAACATAGTTATATTGTTATTAGAAAGAGAAGATACAGATCCAAATAAACAAAATCAGGTACAAGATGACGTTCTTACTTTGTTAAATTTTCAATCAAAACCAAATAAGAAGAGAGCTGGAAATATTTTTATTAAAATATACAAATCCCCCCAAAAAATAATTAAAATAAATACGGTATGAATAAATTGGTCGAGTAGTTTAAATGCTAAATCGTTTGAGAAATCGAATAAAAAGAAAGAAAAATTATGTTTAAATTACAAATATCCTGATACATATTGAAAAAAGTAAATGTGATATGATTGCCAATAAGACAACTTTCAACTACATCACTAATGACATAATCAGCTTGTGATACAACTTACCATGATACTGTTGTGTATTTGTTAGTTGAGTTTGGGGCCACGTACAATAATGACTATACCAAGGCTACCAGGTTTGTGTTGGTGAAGGAAGGTGAAATAAACACCCAGAACAATAGAACGTCTGGAAAACAGGCAAAATATTTCAATGTAAACGGAATTCAAATACAGATCACCATGAACATTTTCTATGTAGACACGTTATTACCTTAATCTTCATTTACAGTTTCAACAAAATTGTGATTAACAAAAAAAGTTTGAAATTCCTTGACTTCTCGCAATGTTTGCAAATGTTATTTTTGGTACTGTAATCATATGTATGAATTGTTTTTGTTAGCTTTCATATTGTAACGAATTAAGTTCTTTGGATTGTCAAGTGGCCAATGTTATACAAAACTAAATTTAAATATAAATTTAATAAACAAAACAAAAGTAAAGTAAATTCAACATAAATGAATTAATGAAATGAATACATGCAAATATAACTAAATAAACACACACAAAACAGGACTAAATATAATGTTATGAAATAAAGAAAATGAAACTTAACAATAACAGTCCGCACACCTCCATCAACTCCGCAAACTTCCGGGTAAAGGTTGAACGTTGCATGTACTGTAGAATAATAATGTAGTTTTAATATAAAACGGACCGATAATAACTATTTTCACACAGTTTTGGTTGATTCTAAATTGATGAAAAGAAGAGTAGATTTTCAAATGAGCAATGATGACTTCAAACTGCATAATACTGCACGGACTGCTCGATTCGTTAAACATATAGTTAAACGGACTTCTTTGAATATTTCTAACGGATAATTTCACCGACTCCAGGCGTTGTAATTGACATCAGCCATCATCGAGTTGTAAACATATTACTTATAATACCATTTTTATCTCCGACACCATATATCACCGACCAGTCGACGGTATTTACTACGTGCTGTACGCACACCAAAACCGGGCCTAAAAACCCCTGCAAAGTAAATATTGGACTCAAAAATTACTTACTTTATCTATACATTTGCATGATATAGCAATATTCGGACATTTTGGATCGCGAGAAAGAAATATCATCTCGACAGCAAAATAGATTTCAATGAACTATATAAATAAGTAAAAATGTCTTACCTGAGTGTTGTAATACTACGCCATGGGATATCCATGTCCTAAACTGACAATTATAATACCCAACTGCTATATTTATCAACTCTAGACTCAGCACAAGCGTGTGCTTTACTCAATGGTCATGTGTCGACTGATTTGAAACATATTTGTGAAATTTCAATAGGTGCCTAATCACGTGATACACATGGAAGGTCTGCTTGACTATATAGTCCGGTGTTAGCGACAATAAGCCTGAACATAAAATATAGTCCTATGTAAAATAAATATAAATAAATAAATAAATAAATGGAGTTTGTTACACATATGATGCTATGAACATTTTTATTTTAGCATTATGGTGAAACTCCATTACACGCAGCTGTTAAAATGGAAATCTCGACATAGTGCAGTTGTTATTGGAAAGGGCAGATACAGATCCAAATAAAGAAAATGAGGTACGAGTTGACGTTTTGTACATAATTGTCAAACTTTGTTGAATCTTTCATCAAAATCAATGTCAACATAATGTTGCTTATAAACTCTATACACATCTCGGCAACATACTTTAATATTCAGAGTGCAAAAACGTTATGTTTTAAAATATTGGAATTGCCAAGACATACTCATACACAAATATTTGGGATTTTATAGGCATAAAACATGATTAATCAATTTAGATTCGTTTTCTTAGTTCAAGTTTATTTTGTATACCAGTTGTACAGTTACATTAAAACAAGGATTTATCGATAATGAACGCATACAGCCACTACTTATTTGAATAAAGCCTGAAAATGGGAAACCTCGATGACTGCAGATGTAGTATTATGGCAAAATTAGAAGCATTTACACAATGTATTATATTCTATATGACCTAAGTTATTTATTGTTTTACATCTTGAAAATGTCATCTATATTACATAGTTGTCCTTGATTCACTCATTGAACTACTGCTAATTAATATCATAAAATCTAATTCTTATATTGGAGGTTTTTTCTAAAAGTCATTTTACATCCATCATTTTTAGGATAAAATTTTAGAATACATCCACATTTCAATGTCCAATACCAGTTTGCTAAATATTCATCTACCTAAATGTAAAGAATACCAATTCCTTTGAATTTATTTTCAACTTGAAGAGTTAGAATTTAAGACATGCAAAAAACATGAATGTTGGATAAAAACTATATATGAGAAGGCACAACAAACATGAATGCTAGATAATACATAGGACAAGGCTATCTCTCTGTCTGATGTTGATTTTGACAAATGCAACAAATGTATAACATTTACCCGCGTATGGCGTATGCATTTCTGAACAATTACGATTTTTAGACTTTGTAAAACGTCATTGGTGTCTTAGCAAAACATTAATGAACCATGGTCTCAAAATGTTCCTCTAAACGTACCACGATCTTAAAGACACATTTTCAGTTTCAACTTCATAAATCATATAGGATGGTCATGAATTTTTTTATTTCAGGTGTTGACGTTGTGTTTCATATTACTTTTACAGTTTCCCGTTTATTTGTATTCTTACTACTATGTCCTTTATGGTCGTATGACTCCTGACGTGACTTTGTATATGTTGATACGGCCTTCGTGTTTTTGGCTTTGTGGCTTTTCTGATTGTGCTGGATCTAGAAGGGTGACTCGGACGTATGACATTTGTATAGCGCAATATCATTTTGTTTACCCCTCGTATATCTATTCTACTTAAATTTTACGCGTTGTTTTGTGTTTGATTATCATGTACTACATTCTATAAACTATCTACAAACGCTTGTTGTTTGTTGACGTCTTTGCTAGATGTATTTGTTCGTTTGTCTGGATTTTAAGAAAAATAGTTACATTGTAGATATCTATGATGTATGTATACAATATGTGCGGCTGAATCCCAATTATTGTCACGTCAACCAATTTAGCCTGTTTGGATTGATATCAGTGGGAGGTTCAATGAGCTATAAAACCACATTTACACCACAATTTTCCTTGGAAAATGCCTATACCAAGTCAAGAATATGACAGTTGATGACAGGTCTTTCCATTGATTAATAAAGTCGAGCATTTGGTTTTGGCATTTTTTACGGACTTCCCCTTTTTGATTTTACCATGGAGTTCGATATTTGCATTCTTTGTATCTAATATTCATCAAGCATGATTCATGGACAATGAAAATCTCAGCTATCTGTATTGGTATTTGCAAAATACTGCCTATTTACAATACTCCATGGAGCAATTTGTTCAGGTATATGTCTGTATTTGTTTTAACTTTAAACTTGATAACATTTCTATTCATTGTATGTAGCATGTTTATCTTTTGTAATACAAATTCATAAAATAAGTAGATTTAGCTAACAATGTCCTTATATTTGAGTAAAGTAACATTCATTTATAGTGGAAAATTGTTTTAACGTTAGTTAAGCTATAATTTAAAATTGTTTACTAGCCACTCTCTGTGATAAATGTTAGATAACTAATTTTCTCAACATTCTATCATTATGGGGAGATAATATAATTCGGTTTTCATTTATTGTCTTTTTCCAAAAAGTAAAAAAACGTTTTATGTAGGTTCCAATTATAAGTTTTCACTAAAACATTTGGCATAAGTT
This sequence comes from Mytilus coruscus, assembly GCA_017311375.1. Lineage (NCBI taxonomy): Eukaryota > Metazoa > Mollusca > Bivalvia > Mytilida > Mytilidae > Mytilus > Mytilus coruscus. Next base: position 15,142 of record JAASAO010000425.1, read on the forward strand.
TGAATAAAGTGGTCGCTATGGTTTTCTGTGTTTGTGTTTGTGCGAATGTGTGTTTGTGTTGGGGGTGTTACACTTCTTTCGTGTGTTTGTTTTTAGGAATCGAGTAATGCAGATAAATTAAGTTTTCAGAACGTCTGACAAAATTGTATACACCATATTAAAGCAACAAATGCTTTAACAAGCAGCAGGATGAATGCTATTGCAGGTTAGGAGATGTGGACACAAATTAAAATAGTGTATCCATGACAGCTGAATGGCTACATCTGTCTATTAAAACGCGTTTGATCACCTGAATGTTTTACCTCATATTATATTTAGACGGTATTCTGTTCTGTGTATGAGGCATTGTCGTGACCAAGTCTATAACAGTACAGTGTCTTACTACACAAAGTGACTTGTAAGAAAGTATTGCATGTTGATGTCGTAAATACACGTGTGTAATAGAATGATTTTTAAAATGATGAATGGTTCTTTATATTAGTATGAATAATTTTAAACGTTTCAAATTAATGAAATTATATTCGTACATCAATGTCTTCAATACACCAATAACAAAACTGAAATCTATTGAATTTATAAATTTTGTAAATATTCAAAATTAAATCCAATAACTATACTTAAATATTAAAGGGACATTAGCTGTCAAATTCATGTTCACCAATTTTAATCAAATTCTCATTTTTGATTTATAACAATGTAAACATTTATCCAAAATATTAAAAGTTTAAAATAAACAATTAACAGGATAGCATGAAAATACGTAGCTTCGTTTTGTGTGTATTTGCGTCTAGACGCTATCTAATTAATGATCGAGTTGACCTCTAAAATCATCCGATGACCATATAAGCGTTGTAAACATAAATATAGATATAAATAGATTAAGCAAACTCGTGCTATTGAAATATTCTAGGTCTATTTAAATTCATATTAAACACGAGAAAAATATGATTATTATCGATTTTACCTGTCATGCCTGTATAAGAATTTTTTTTTGGATCGAATCAGTCAATCAAATGATTTACCTTTGTTTCACTTTCAATGTTGACATTTTTTTTCCTTTAAACTACTTTACACATACAATTCACGTGTTATCCATCTCAAGCTAAGGGGTTAAATTGAAGTTCACATGAATACGGATTCAATGCGGTCGAATTATTCACTTTCAAGTGAATGATTCATAATCAATGTTTTTTTTAGCTTATTTTGACAAAATTGAACCATACTGGCTGCTAAAAGCGAATTATTATTTCACTATTTGCATTTCATTAATGATTGCGCACACAAAATAATATATTAGATTTTTTATATATTTCTTACCTAGTGTCCCTTTAATTATGAACTTGTTCAAGGGAGACAATACTCGCATAGCCTGGATTGACTTTTTCGAATCGGAACATAGTACAAATAAATGTCACTATTGCATACAATAAACTCATCATAGATACCAGGATTAAATTTTGTATTCACGCCAGACGCGCGTTTTGTCTACATAAGACTCATCAGTGACGCTTGATACCAAAAAAGTTAAAAGGCCAAATAAAATACGATGTTGAAAAGCAATGAGGACCAAACTTTCTAAAAGTTTTGTCAAATACAGCTAAGGTAATCTATTTCTGAGGTAAAAAGCCTTTATATTTCAAAATTTCAAAAGATTTGTAAACAGTTAATTTATAAATATGCTAATACCAATGAGATTAAAAATAATGTCAGCACAGAAGTGCTGATTACTGGGCTTGTGATACCCTCGGGAATTAAAACTCCACCAGCGGTGGCATCGACCAAGTGGTTGTAAATAAACAAATCATAGATATTAGGATTAAATTTTGTATTCACGTCTGACGCGCGTTTCGTCTACATAAGACTCATCAGTGACGCTCCAATCCAAAAAATTTAAAAAGGCCAAATAAAGTACGAAGTTGAAGAGCATTGAGGACCAAACGTCCTTAAAGTTTTGCCAAATACAGCTAAGGTAATATATTCATGAGGTAGAAAACCTTTGTATTTCAAAATTTCAAAAGTTTTGTAAACAGTTAATTTATGAATATGACAATATCAATGATAATTCATGTCAGCACAGAAGTGCTGACGACTGGGCTGGTGATACCCTCGGGGAATTAAAACTCCACCAGCGGTGGCATCGACCCAGTGGTTGTAAATAAACTCATCATAGATACCAGGATTATATTTTGTATTAACACATCAATATAATTAATTAACTGCGCATTCGTACTCCACCTTCAATGAAGATTCTAAATTATAATATAACCAAAAGTATTTAATCTATATGATATTGACGACTAATGAATGCTAACCCACAGTAAAGAATAATTCTTTAATTTTTTTAAACTTACTTAGATAAATGCTCGAGCTCTTTGACTTTCATAGCTCATTATTAACGTTTTTACACAATAATATAATATAGTAGTTAAAGATTATTGGCTTCTCAAAGTGTAAGACGCAATACAGATCGTATGCTTGCACCAACCAAATACAGATTATAAGTCCAAAAAAATTCGACATTTTTATCCTACTGTTTTGTAAATAAATCACAATTACCTGTAAAGATCTGACTAAATACCCATATCCCGTTATCGTCAGTTAAATACTCTATTCTATGACTGTGTCTTTGTTTTACTCATGAAAATAGCTGTTAAAAATATAAAAGGAGAACTGATAATAGTCCAACTATTTTTTGTCCATCTGATGAGTTAAGCCTTTTTTAAACTTATTTTTATAGTTCGTTCTTATGTTCCCGCTAACATGTCTAACCCGCCACATTATTTATGTATGTGCCTATCCAAAGTCAGGAGCCTCTAATGCAGTGGTTGTCTTTTGTTTATGTGTTACATATTTGTTTTTCGTTCATTTTTTTTTTATATATAAATGAGACCGTTAGATTTCTCGTTTGAATTGTTTTACATTGTCATTTCGGGGCCTTTTATAGCTGACTATGCGGTATGGGCTTTGCTTATTGTTGAAGGCCGTACGGTGACCTATAGTTGTTAATTTCTGTGTCATTTTTGTCTCTTGTGGAGAGCTGTCTCATTGGCAATCATACCACATCTTCTTTTTTATATTCAAAGGCAATACACGATCAATAATTGGCTTTCAAATATGCATTTTTGAGCTTTCTTGATGAAGGAAAATCCAGAAATATGCTTGGGACGCATGAACATTTTGAAGGTATCGGTTTCCTTGATTTTCTTACTGTACATAAGGTTTGTAAAATGATGTTAATGTAAACACATAATCATATCTTTATGAATAGTAGATGTGATATGATTGCCATTGAGACAACTTTCGACTACGTTACAAAGTTGTAGGTGTAAACAGATTGAATGTTTCTGCTATATAATTTAGACAGCTTTTAACATCATATCTTATTTCGATTGCCTTTACTGAGACCTGCTTGATATCTTCCCGTAATGATACCAAATGTTATATTATGAGTGTGATACAACTTACCATGATATTGTTCGTGTATTTGTTTGTTGGAGTATAAAGCTTCGTTTATTGATAGTGGTTATGCCATGGCGACCAGTTCGTGTTGGTTGAGGAACCTGGAGTACACAGACAGAAAAACCGAATTTCACTATGAACATGTTTTATGTAGACAAGTAATTAATTTAATTCATATGCACAGTTTCATCAAAAATGCGAAACGTTTTGAAATTAATTGATCTCGAAGTTTTTGTAAATGATTTTTTTTTTATATAATCTAATCATTTTTATGACATAGTTCTTTTAAAACTCTGTTAACAATACGAACATTGTAAACTTTTTATTTCAGTATAATGGTGGTACTCCCTTACACACAGCTGCTAAAGGTGGATTCATCAACTTAGTTAAATTGTTATTAGAAAGAGCAGATATAGATCCAAATAAACAAGCAAAGGTAAGACATGACGTTTTTTAAAGGATTGTCCAACTCTGTTAAATCTACCATGAAAATCAAAGAAGAGGTATACTACAAATAAAAGAGATAGGGTAAAATAGATTGGTCGGATATGATAATTGGTTAATAGTTTGAGACATAAAAAAAGGAATCAAAATGATGTTAAAAGTACACATATCCTGATATATTTGGAAAAAAAGAAAAGGTGATATTTTTTCCAATGAGACAACTTTCAACTATATATATTAGCACTGTCCATTACCATACATTTCGTGAATTTTCATGTAATGCAAATCCTGTTGTCACTATGACACATTTATTAAAACCACGAGTATCACATTAACAGTTTATCAAAATAAATAATTTTACAGAGACGTGTATTTATGGTGATGACACAATACTAACGTAATTCGAAGAGAGAAAACTGAAACAGCTCGTATTAATAGAAAAAAAGCATAAATATTATATTTAGTTTGATACATGTGATAGTCATTACAATGACCCTGAAAATTGAAAATTTGACATAGCTTGCAGTAATGGGGACGAGTTTGCCCATATGCATCAATTCAGATTTGAAAAAAAATCATCATATGTTCCACTTTTTTAGTTTCGATTTGCTTTGACACAGCTAGGCTGTCCACATAAAAAGGTTGGATTAACTAAGCTTTTTTGTCAACAAAAAAAGTCTCAGCTATTATGTTTGGAAACAATTATCAGATAAAATATGCTATTCGTCTAGTTTATTATGTCATATTTATGAATAGTTATTTCTAAATCATTTCCACAATGTAAACTTAATACGTTTTAAGGTCATCATCAACAATTGGTTGATCGATACGTTATGTATCAGCTATTTGTCTCAAATTTCTTTCTTAAATATTGCGTGGTCTTAGATTTCTTTGATACAAAAATTATTCTCCGATCTATAAAATATCGATTGTTTCTCAGTTTTGATAGAATAGAAAGTATTATACTTTCATATGAGTGGATTTCTGCGAAAATAAATGTGATGAAAGAGAAACAGAAAAACACGTTTGTAGTGTAACTGTTACCTTGCCCTTTTTTTTTTTTGGACTCAAAAAGATACTCATGAGCAGCTGTTATAATGCAATGACTAAGAATTTACTAACCAGGAATATTCATACACGGCATGGGCTTGATTGTTCATTATGAAAGTCAATCCAGACAAGCACTGCAGATGCCCGAAATTAATTGTCATTCGTTAGACTAGTGAATACCAGCAAACAAGAAAACAGTTGTGCTATCAAAGGCATCAGAGAAGCAATAATGCAGGAATATGGCGGGGTTAAACGTGTTAAAATGAGACCTTGGTATCAGTTTATTATCTCCAGAGAGATGTGTGTTTTCATTAAAAATGTCACTCTTCAAAACTTCAACATATATTTCAAATAAAATTTTATAAATCTGGTATGTGATCTTACTGACAAAAGTTTACTATACACATAACTTGCTAAATATTGTGATTGTTGAATGTACTATTAGTAACAAAATGCGTGCGCATTTATTGCCCCTTTGTATTCAGGTAATCGTCATAGTATTCATACTGTTTCATGCTGTCAGAAAATTTAAATATATATAGATTCAACCAAAACACAGTAAACTTAATTATCATTTTTTCATTACGAGTCTGGCACATCAGCTTATTCAATATAAAGCTAATTCGGACTGTTGTGGAATCTAAGTTAAAAACTTGTACAGTATGATTACAACACACGTTTAATGAAAGTTATGAAAACGAATATAATAACAAAAATACCGAACTCCAAGGAAAATTCAAAACGGTAAGTCCCTTTACAAATGGCAAAATGAAAATCTCAGACACATCAAACGAATAAAAAACAATTGTCATATTCCTGACTTGTTACAGGCATTTCCTGATGTAAAACATGGTAGATTAAACCTGGTTTAATAGCTAGCTAAACCTCTCATTTGTATGAAAGTAATAATCACGTCACAAACATGCAAATAAGCATATAAATACTTTTGCATCCTTGTCCGTTATTTTCTTTTAAATACAATGCTCCGGTGAAAACTACACCTGTGGTATAAATATGGTGCTTCCATTATGAACTGTGTCGTTAACGTTCCGGTCTCGTAATTCTCAGCAGTGTTCTGGTGTGCCTTTAGAACATATTTTCTTGTTATTTTACTTTTTATTTCAAAAGTTGGTATTGCTTTTTTATACATGCATTGCTTCCTTATTGCTTCCAAAATTTATGATAAAAGAGATGATTTTTCATTTCCTATGGTTAATTATTCATTTTAGATGGTGATGTTCCCTTGTCACCATCTTATGGTGTTTATATATCTCAACTGTTTCGATTCGCTCGTGTATGTAGCAACGTATTTGATTTTAACGAAAGAAATTTCTGTATTACTGAAAAATTATTATACCGGGGTTTTCGATATCACAAACATTTACTAAAGTTTATCATCGGTACAAGGACATCATTCGTAAATATAAATCAACATGCAGACATCTTATACGTTCAGGTATTTCACATCCAATATTTTATGGTAATATTCTTTACAAAGCACAAAATATCGGCATTCACCTCAAAATCTTAAAAAAACCTTTAAACAGACTTATTCAGAAGGGATATAGTTACGATACTGTTGTCAGGTCATTAAAGATGGCATATTTTGGTATTAATATTGATTCACTAATAGGGTCTTTGCATCGGAAATAAATACATTTATTCTAAAACCAGTTGGTCTTAAATGTTTTTTAATTTTAGTTCATTTATATATTTTGGAGTTTAGTATGACGTCCATTTTCACTGAACTAGTACACATTTTTGTTTAGGGGCCAGCTGAAGCCCGCCTCCAGGTGCGGGATTTTCTCGCTGTGTTGAAAACCCATTGGTGGCCTTCGGTTGTTTTTTTTTTTTTGCTCTTTGTTCGGGTTGTTGTCTCTTTGACATATTCTCCATTTCCATTTTCAATTTTATTGCTTCCTATTGATTCAAGTGTCAAGCAATTTTCAATCTCCTTTTCCTCAAATTGATGTGTGGAAAAGACATTCAAATGAACTGTCAATGTTGAAGGCTTGGTGATGGTTCTAATGATAGGTCATGATAAAAATTCCGACGATTGACTTGTCAGCGGTAGATCCTTAAAGAGGCAAAATTTGCTTACTTGAATTTCACATGATTATCACGTCAAATTTACCTCGAACAGGCTTATACGTGAAACTTACGGGAAAGTTTTCACATGAATTTCAAGTGAATTGAGAACTTTACAAACAAAATATGATATTTTCAGATTTTTTAAATCAAATTTGAAAGTTATATGTTATTTTAATTACCTATACTCACCTGTAAAGACCTCTTTTCCTTTACACATGCTAGCGTGATGAATTCTGGTACACTTTTTGCATCGTTTGGTAGAATTACAATAGAGTCACTCGGTGTAACTCTACCTTAGTGCACTCTGTCGGAAAGTGCTCATCTGATCAAAAAATGCATGAACGTGTATTTACTTTCTTTCCTTCTTACGTGTGTTTGCACATTTGACCTTGTTGTATGATCTTTATTTTGGCTGCGTCCTAGTGAAAGATGCATTGGCGTGCATTCTGACTGACTCCTTGACGCCTTATCCTGCTTCGAGTATTTTGATCTCCAAAAGTAGCCGAAAACCTACTGAGATAAAGGAGAACACCCTCTATTAAATAAAGTTATTCTGGTTTCTTAAGATCCAAGACTGCGAAATATTCAGGATATTGTCAGTGGTGGTTTGAGACACAGATATATGGTATTAATTAACTAATTCCTGATGGTGACCGCAAAACGTATCTAGTACACATTTGCTACTTACGGACATCTTAAAAAGTTGTTGCAAGGCTTCTGGAGGTATCAAACCAGGTATCTTTTACCTTCCAGTCAAGCATTGGGACTATAAGTAGTGATTGACAAGGGACTATGCGTATTGTACCACATATTGACACTAGTCAATAGTAGTATAAAACACATACAAAGAGATTTTAATTATGTTTTAACACATATTTTACCAATTCTTATTATTTATACTTTGACTCAAACCTCAACATTCTTTTGCAAACTGTTTTATCTGCTGCTGGTATCATTCGACTAATTTCTATTAATTTGTATAATAATAAGACGAAAACAAAACGTGTACTCTACCAACTGATTAAAGATTGTGCTGCTAAAGACAAAGTAATGTGTAAGAGAAAACCGATTTGCAGCGCCTTAATTTTTTCGAGGCAAACTCCAGCTTTCTTCAATTTGATGGGAACATTTTTATTTTATTTCAAACGGAGTAATATCGTGAAATACAATCAGATAAATTTAAAATAACTTGAAAGCCAAGATTTAAAAACCGTAATAAAACTTTGTTGTTCCGAATTGGGAATTTTATTGTAAAACCGCTTAAAACCTTTGTACATTTAACCTTTTGTTTTGTTTCTTTGTTTTGTTTTTGGCATCACTGGCCGTAGGAGTGATATCTCTAAGAAGCCACTTCTGCCAGTTAGTCAGCATTTCAGGCAGTCGGGTCACAAACTTGATGACTTAAACCGCATGCAAATCCTAGTGATTGAACAGGACATTCACTGAAGTGATGCCCAGCGACAGGTTCGGGAAAGCTTTTGGATAAAAGAATTAAATGTACATCATCCAAACATCATCAATAAGAAAAACTAGAAGTTTTATTTTACACTCATTTAGGGATGTATATATACACAGTAACTTCTATTGAGTATCGAGTTTTGTTTTAAATTATGATGTTCAAGATTTGGGATTAAATCAATAGACCAAAACTTACCTGTATTACTGAGCTATTTTACATATACAATTAGTATTGTTAAAATTATTGACACTGACGAAGGCTATTTGTTAAGCCGAAATATTTGTTTTGCATGCACACGTATAAAAATTGCGGTTTTTATCCAACGCAATCATAGGTTTAAACGTTGTTTTCAAGTTAGACTTATTTATATTGTTTTTCATTTGGTCTTGTATTATATTTGCCTTCGGGTTGATATGATCCGTTCATCCTATTTCGACTCTTCAAAATTCAAGAGTCTATCCTAAATTGATGTAAATTATATGGCCTTCCAAATACCGTTTCGATTCCTAACATCACTGAAGAGCCATTAATTGTTGAAATCCGGATATGGTGTACAAATGTTTTATATTTTATTACATCATCTTCGTATATTACCATCTTATATTAGTACCATTGTGCAAATCTTTAGACTTATATATATATATATATTTAGTATAATAGTTGAAACAAATCTTGTAAACAAAAGATAAAATAATAAAATTAATACGACAGGTACTCTGCTAAGACGAATAAATCATTGTTGTGTTTATACCTTATGTATCCGCTTCAAAAAAATAAATTAACATATCCTGTACCAATGACTGACCAATGAACATAAGATGTCCTTTTCCGTCTTATTTTAAGCTACACTATTTAAAGGTAGACGAATTACGTTTAATTTCATTATATATTGTTCATGTAAGACAGGTAAGTTTTATCACGTTTTTTTATAATTAAACAATTAAAGAAATTAATATTTAACATCGTAATAGGAGATTTTATTCAACTTAAACAGGTTTTAATGACAAATATAAATATGAATATTATTTTATATCCATGTTATATATGGCAGACTTCGATCATTTATCTTTTTCTAGTAAATTAAAACTTTATAAAGATGCCACGTTTATCATTTGATACACCAGACGCACGACTCGTCAATGTTAAGTGCAAACTTTTTAAGTACATGTATTTAGAATTAAAATTTTCATTAGGTCAATTTTATTCGTGAAAAATTTGTGTAACGTTGAGTGAAGGTCTGTAAAAGAGAGGCGAAAGACACCAGAGGGACATTCAAATTCATAAGTCGAGAACAAACCGACAATGTCTGTAACAATGTCATACATAATTTTCATTTAGCACTTGACAACTTTCATACCCATAAGCTTCTTTATAAATGTTCGAAATGAGAACTTTATCACTTCTATTTCATATTAATGCAATAAAATGATTTATTTTACAGGCTACAACAAAATTGGAGCCTTTGTTGCCTTTTGCATCATATTGGTATGTTTTTCGGGTAAGTAAATATTATTCTTGCAGAAACAAATCATGAATTTTCAAATATATCATGTTTTTTTTTTGTTTTTTTTTTTTTTCTTCCACGGTTCATAACGTGTCCGAATGAACTCCACGTTGAAATAAACCAGTAATCTATCAAGAAAAAAAGGCAATATGGTATTGGTGCCAATGAAACAAATGTCCACCATATTACAAGAAACGAGGATATTTAACATCTACAGATACGAAACAAATTCTCTATTGTTGACCATGAAGAGCAAAAAAGTGAATATTCGGAAAGGACAACTATATGGCAGATTCAAGTACGCAATATAAAAAAATCAATATGGCAGACTTTGATCAACGACAATATCTGGACTACAGACTCTTGGTTTGGTATAGGCATATATAAAATGTTGTGGGTAACAATGTTTGCGAGTGCTCAGCCCTTCAAAACATAACAGTGGTGTACCAGCACAAAATAAGAACATTTTGAAAAAAACGATCGAGGACTAAAATTGCAGTTTGGGTAGAATGTTTGATAACAATGGAGCATGGCTAACAATCTAAAATTAAATCTAGGGAAATATGAAAAGCTGAAAGGGTATATATTTTGAAATAACTCAATGAAAGCTGCACACAAACTAGACTTTGTAAGAAGGTCCAAAGATCTAGTATGATAACAAAATGTGGTACAGTCTTTCAGTCTTCATTTTACTTAAAATATTGCCAAGTTGCCAAGTATGAAAGGAGACTACAATTAATCAAAAAATCATAATAATTGGTCAATAACTTCAATATGTGTGCAATCTATTTGTGAGGTTTCATTGTGTTATTGTACTATGGTAAATATTTGTATTCTTGTCTTTCGTTTTTGCTAATGTGCTTTGTCTATATAGATATAAGAAGATGTGGTATGAGTGCCAATGAGACAACTCTCCATCCAAGTCAAAATTTTATAAATGTAAACCATTATAGGTCAAAGTACGGTCTTCAACACGGAGCCTAGGCTCACACCGAACAGTAAGCTATGAAGGGCCCTAAAATTACTAGTGTAAAACCATTCAAACGGGAAAACCAACGGTCTAATCTATATAAAACGAGAAACGAGAAACACTTATGAACCACATCAACAAACGACAACTACTGAACATCAGATTCCTGACTTAGGACAGGTGCAAACAAATGCAGCGGGTTTAAACGTTTTAATGGTACCAAACCTTCACCCTTTTTCTGAAACAATAGTGTAACATCACAACATAGAAAACACACTATAAAATATCAACTGAAATAGCTTAACTCAATCAAAGGACATATTAACACCATTGAACATACATTGAACAAATATAAATTTGACCTATGATACAATGTAAATTCAAAATAAATAAACTAAGGGAAGAATAATAAAAGTAACATGTAATATCGGTATGAAATGTTAAACAATTTAAGAAAACAATATGCTCGAACAAAAATATCAGCCATTTGCAATAACTTTAAACACAGGTAAATAAAATAACTTTGTTGTTAGGTATACGTATACAGTTACAATAGAGAAAGGAAATATTTTAACAAAATAAATAATTTTGATGTTCATAGTACGAAGTGGAAATTTATATTAGTACCAAACACTTATCAAAGCTGGTATATAGACCAGATATAACCCTGAATAACATTAAATAACAAAAAGCATTACAATTAGTATCAACAGGTCAAATAAACAAGAAAGTACGATTTGAGAGTACTGCAGTTACTGACAGCTAGTTTAAAGCCAAAACAATTAATAATAAAAATCATGCATCAGAGACTAAAATCAACTAAAACACATCCCAGGATTTAGTATTTTAACGTCATGGACAGTCAAAGAAGACATGACTAGTGCAATGCCAAAATAAATGTATCGACAGACAGTAGGATAGTTAGGAGTTTAACCTCTTTATAGATCAAAATGAACGTGGGTGTGTCTTTAAACATCCCGTTTGAAAAGAATACAAATTTAGTTATGTTTTAATTTGCTGATGACAAAATCGATATTAGTGCCAATGTAAACTATATTCAAAGATCTAATTACAACATTGGTAAGACAGCCTGAACTAATAAGTTTATTTAAAGGTTCGATGAGTTTACACGGATCATAAAGTGATTTCCGCGTTTTAAGTACAATATTACCGTAAAATTTAGGATGTGAAATACCGTTTTAATCAGTTTTCTACAGGTACAGCCAAATTTACTAATCAAATCTTTGTATCTATGAAAGAACTTAGTAAAAGTTTTACGTAATCTATGGTAACGAAATCCCTGACTTAATAATTTACTAGTGATGCATTGATTACGTTCGTTAAAATCTATGACATCACTACACACACGGGCATAACGAACGAGTTGGGATATATACACACCGTATGATGGAGCCAATATGCCTTTTTGTTTTCTTTCTTGATATATTTGTTTGTTTTATAGTAATTAAGATTATAACACAATGTTGACTGCTGTACTCTTATTTTTGACATTTTTATCTATTATGTCTGGGTTTTTTTGTTCACGCATTGTTGTCAATATAATGAGATTTTATACGACTGTCATACAATTGAGAGGTTTAGCTAGCTATAAAACCAGATTTAATCCATCATTTTCTACATAAGAAAATGCCTGTACCAAGTCAGGAATATGACAGTTGATATCCATTCGTTTGATGTGTTTGAGCTTTTGATTTTGCAATTTGATTAGGGACTTTCCGTTTTGAATTTTCCTCGGAGTTCGGTATTTTTGTTATTTTACTTTTCATTACTCTAGATTCAAAACTGAACGAGGACTTGAATAAATAAAACTTAGGTTAATAACATATAGCAGGTGCACAATTTGAGAATGTATACAATCGGTGTATAAGGTGTGGGCAACCTGCGTTGAAAACTGTATGAGAAGTTGAGTACACTTAACTGGTACCGTTTTGTTTTTTTTTTGTAAAATATGCTGAAAATTGTTTTTAAGTCTAGAAAATGGAATCAAATTCTTCAAATACTTTCATAATAGTTGTGATAAAGTTTCATTGAGCGTGTACTCAATTTGTAACGTGTGAGGAATATGGATATAAAAACTGAATGAAGAGTTGATTACACAAAACTGGTACTGTCTTTTGAAAAATGACGGAGTTCTTAGTCTGGATTTTTTTTTTTCGAAATGCTCTATTAATTTAACGATAGCATGTGCACAATCGTAGCATGTGTGCAATTTATCTGTGAAGTTTCAGAAATCTAAATTGAAATTTGTAGTAGAAGTGCATTACAAAAAAAAAGGTAAAAATTGATCCCGGGTCATTCCCCACCTAACCATGCCTGATGTCACAATACTACCAGCCGGTCTTTTCAACCTTGTCCAACCTGGTGAAAAGTCAAATGAAAATGACTTGACTCCTTTAATCTACTCACAGTTGCTGAAAGCTAGATGCCATGTTTCCAAAACTATCAATGTCAATCAGGACAGCTTCATTAGAATTAGTGTGTATACATAATAAGTAGTTAAATCCATTAATAAGTTTTACGCATCACTGTACACTCTGTTAGATTTACCTTTATTTCTCTGATATGAATAAACTCATCATAGATACCTCGATTAAAATTGTGCACGCCAGACGCGCCTTTCGTCTACAAAAGACTATCAATGACTTTATTAATTTATTCCGGTATAGAAAATCCTAAGTATTTCGAAAAATTCAAAAACTGATAACAGTTAATTATGATTATTACCATGTTAATGATAGTTCATGTTAACACATACCGGGGCTGACTATTGGGCTGGTGATACCCTCGGGGATGAAACCTTCACATGTAATGATCCAGTGGTTGTAAATAACCCCATCATATATATCAGGATAAAAAATTTGTACGCCAGAAGCGCGTTTTGATAACTATTTACACCACTGGGTCGATGCCACTGCTGGTGGACGTTTCGTCCCGAGGGTATCACCAGCCCAGTAGTCAGCACTTCGGTGTTGACATGAATATCAACATATCAATCATCAACATATGTTCATTTTATAAATTTACTGTTTGCAAAGAATGAATTATTCGAAATACTAAGGATTTTCTTATCCATGGCATAGATATCCTCAGCCGTATTTGGCGCAACGTTTTGGAATTTTAGGTCATAAATGCTCTTCAACTTTGTACTTGTTTGGCTTTTTAACTATTTTGATCTGAGCGTCACTGATGAGTCTTATGTAGACGAAACGCGCGTCTGGCGTATTAAATTATAAGCCTGGTACCTTTGATAACTATTTGTTACACAAGACTCATCAGTGACGCTCGAATAAAAAAGTAATAAATGCCAAATAAAGTACAGAGTTGAAGAGCATTGAGGATGCGAAATTCGAAAGGTTTTGCAAAATAAAACTACGGTTATATATTCCTGTGGTAGAAAATCTTTAGTATTTCATAAAATTCAGATTTTGAACAACAGTTAATTTAAAATTTTGACCATATCAATGACAATTCATTTCAACACAGATAGAAGTGCTAACTATTGGCTGGCGATAGCCTTGGGAGGAAAACCTCCACAAGCAGTGGCATAACGAGTAAGCAGGAGCATGATAGCTTCGATGGGTGAAAGTTCAAACCAAAGGCTTAAGAATTTTTAATAGCTATATTGGAGAATCTCAAACACCAATGCTTTATAGCAAATAATATTCCTTAAAAAAACGCGATCGCATTCTAAGAAAACTGTTGATCTGAATAGTTACTTGTAATGTTTTATAGGATTGGAGTATACTGCTGCTGTAAAGTGCTTTACTAGTATTGGCTGCAACTATAGTGGCTGCAGATCTGTTTGTGATGCCAATGGTTGTGGCAGTAAAACTGATTGTGTAAACAACAAAGAGTGTTGTTGTGATGGTTGTAGATCTCAGTAATTATAAATGAAAGTCAGAAAATAAAATGCCAATTTCCAAGGAATACGTTTAAAATGTTTTAATACTAAATAATTACAATCAATGTGAATTTCATTTCATTCTTCTATTCTGATTAGTCGATAGTTTTGTGAATAAAAGTTCTAAGGCCACAAATAACGCACACTATTGGACACACTCACATTAACCGGTACTACTTTTCATTCATTTGCATGAACTGTATATACAAAATTAAGCCGACGGTAGTTTACCGATATTTAAATATTATTGTATCAATTAGGAAGAACAAATCAAGATAACCAGCATATAAAGAAGGAGTTGTATGAACTCAAAAGGAGCGAGACCGCTTGTGTCGACAAGGTTAGGCGTCACCGGATATGCTGCATGACCTGCCATGCGAATTCACATTCAGTATGAATATGGGAGTTTTATTTAGCTCTAAAACCACCCACCGTTTTCTTCGGAAAATGCCTGTACCACATCAGGAATAGGGCAGTTGTTTTTCACTTGTTCCGTTGATTAATTGCGCTTGATTTTGTCAGTTTTTATAGACTTCA
The DNA here is from genome assembly GCA_017311375.1 of Mytilus coruscus. NCBI lineage: Eukaryota > Metazoa > Mollusca > Bivalvia > Mytilida > Mytilidae > Mytilus > Mytilus coruscus. The sequence continues at coordinate 30,578 of JAASAO010000425.1, forward strand.
CCTTTTTAATTGGCCTTGTAGTTCTAAGATCTAAGCCCGCAAAAATATGTAGCAAATGAGAGGCGAAAGATACCAAAGGGACATTCAAACTTATAAGTCGAAATTAAACTGACAATACCATGGCCAAAAAAGAAAGAGGCCAACAGACAAACACCAGTACACAAAATACAAAATACTAAACTAAAGATTGAGCAACACAAACCCCACCAAAAACTGGGGTTGATCTTATGTGGTCCGGAAGGGTTAGCAGATCCTGCTCCACAAATGGCACCCGTCGTGTTGCTCATGTAAGTACAAACCCGGTAACAAATCGGTAGGTCACATTCGGGGAAAAGAGGACGGGATTGTAGTTTAGACAATTGGAACATATCCGTCATCATCAGTGAAACAGATATTCCATGACGGTGAACCAACTTGTGATTGAGTCCGTAAAATTGTGCTATCCCGTTTGAAATAAGTTTTCTTACAGGTACAGTCAAACTTCGAAACCAAATATGTATATCTATGGAAGAATTTAGTAAAGGTTTTAAGCAATTTGTGGTAACGAAATCCCTGACTTAATAATTTACCAGTAATACATAGATTACGTTCATTGAAATCCAAAAACGTTACAATAGACACGGGCATAGCGAACGAGTTATGATATATAAACACCGTAAGATGGTGCCAAAGGAACATCAGCGTCCAAAAAAGTAAAATTAACAATAGGGAACGAAAAATCGTCCCTTTCGTCGTAAGTTCCTTTGGGTAAATTTCAACAGTATATTTAGAATATTTTTGATTATTTAACGAAAATATCATCAAGATAACGGTAAGTGTTGTTGAATTTATCAATTAAATGCAATTTAGACGGGCCTTACTGAGTTTGGTCATAAACTGTGTCAGTTCGGTTTCGACTTATGAGTTTGAATTCCTTTTGGTATCTTTCGCTTTTATTTTAAGATAGAGCAACACAGTGTGGCCCCGACAAACAACAGTATTGGTCGTCTTGACCACGGATTGAGCACATCTGTTGTTTTTCTTTTCATCTGCCAGTTACTGGAAGGTTTTAATGATGACCTTCAGCTCTTAAAAATAATTTATTTGACCTTTTCAGGGAGCCTTAAATTTTTTATTCTATTTACTTGACAGTAATTTTTTTTTTTCATAATACACGGTCTAGAAATTTAAAGATGGTTAAGATACCTGGAACATTAGTTTAAAATCACAATTCAACCATATTATTGCATTGGCATTGCTGTTTACTTATTCTGTTTTAGTTGTTATGTGGTCAGGTTAGTGGTTCTTATTTTATCTTCTTTATTTTTTTATTATATGTAGCATTTTAGCTTACGTTTACGGTTGCTATAATATAAGCGAATACTGAAGTGGTCCACAAAATAAAACAATACCAAGAGAACAATCAACTCATTTGTCATTGAAGGACAGAACAAATAGATAAGGAGCTAGACAACATTGCACAAAATGTGCAAAGCACTTAATTTGAAACTTAATAAAAAAACAATAAGATCTAAACCCGACAATCGATCCGGAATTTATTAGGCTCAATAATAGAATGAAATCTTTCATAAAAGGGTTTACGAATTAAGTGTAATATAGTCAATTTAAATGCGTATGACTACCAGCATATCAAACATTCTGTAGTCGTAAAATCGTGCTACTTTTGCTGACGTTCGGGCTTTTAATATATAACTGTCCGAATGCTAGATATTGAAAGTGCGTGCAAATGGCATTATAGAATTAGCATTATCAATTATCATTGTAACTGAGGTCAAGGTCATATGAACTGTGCCAGACAGAAATGTTCACCTTACAATCATACCATACACCAAAATAGTTAACCCATGGTTAAGGGTATCCGAGAAACAGACCTAATTAAGAAAATTGAACATTGACCAATGAACCATGAAAATGCAAGGTCAGATGATCCATGCCAGACAACATGTACACCATGCAATCATTCCATACACCAAATATAGTTGATCTATTGCTTACAGTCTATGAAAACAATATAACCATGAAAATGAGGTTAAGGTCAGATGAACCCTGTCATACAGACATGTTCACCCTACAATCATTCCATACATCAAATATAGTTGATCTATTGCTTATAAAATATTTGATTAACAGACAAAACCATTAATGAAAACTTAGCATTGACCAATGAACCATGAAAATGAGGTCAAGGTCATATAAATCCTTTCAGACGGACATCTACACATTGCAATCATTCTATACATCAAATACATTTGACCTAATGTTTATAGTATCTGCAAAATACACAAAATTAAATAAAACACTAACATTGGCTAATGAACTATGAAAATATATAATCAAGGTCAGATGAAACCTGTTAGTCGGACATGTACACGTTACATTCATTCAATACACAAAATAAAGTTTACTTGTTGCTTACAGTATCTGAGATACGGACTTGACTATGTAAACTTAACCTTGATCACTGATCCAAGAAATGAGGTCGAGGTCAGATAAACCCTGTATAACGGACATGAAAACCTTGCAAGGACCCCATATACCAAACATAGTTATCCTATTACTCGTAATAAGTGAACAATTCACATGACTTTTGTCGCAGGCGATACAAATACTACAAAAAGAACTGTGTCTAAATATAAACAAACAAAAAAGAGATATATTACGTAACAAATAATTATTATGTGGATTCGGTTGTCTTATGGGTACCAATTTGTCTTTGTGATTATGCCAAGGTTTGCAATTTTACTTTATTATATTACTATTATATCATGTATATATTATATTCGTTCTTCTGTAGAAATGTTCAATTATACTACATACGTTTTGTTACAATATGTATGAATTATGATCTCTTCTTTTTGCATAAAATTTTTATTGCTTCAAATTTTCTCATTTTGCAATCCCAAGTACCAAATTCCATGGAGATAAATGCGTCTTATTTCTTTTAGTAATGTATTGTTTCGATCACTAGAAATGTATTGTTTCGATCATTAAAATGTACTGTTTAGATCATTAGAAATGTACTGTTTCGATCATTAGAAATGGATTGTTTCGATCATAAGAAATGTATTGTTTCGATCATAAGATTGAAATGTACTGTTTCGACCATTAGACATGTATTTTACGCACGTATACATTTTTAATCTTACGACGTTGTTCATGTTGTTATCATTTCAATTAGCCCAAAACGAAAAAGAATAATAAATCATGTCAAAAATATAACAGATCTTCACAAATGTATATACAACGGGGATATAATTACTCTTAGCAGTTTAAGTACATTTCTCTTTAATTTTGTCATTTTTGTTTCTATCATGCATATAAATGTCTGTTTTGTTTCTATAACTAGATAGTACGAGGTAAACTAATATGGGTATAAAACATACAAATTATCTTAGAATTTCACAATTAAGCACCAGATAAAAATTTAGTAGAAGAGCAGAAAACAGCAGAAGGCCACCAACGGGTCTTCAACACAGCGAGGAAATCCTGCACCCGGAGTAAGCATGTTGTCTGCGAGCTCAAATGAAAACAAACTGACAAGTTAATAGTCTTATATTCGAACTCTAACTACTCTGGTGATTTTTGTTTTATATGTAACAATGTAATATAGTTTTCATTATTAGCTAACAATTTCATTTTGGATGTAACACGTCTTCTGATTGGCTGAAAGTTTTTTGTCTATCAGCTCAGAGACATAATTTTGTCATGTGACCGTGATGTCATCAACGTTTTATTTTCATGATTTACTTCTTAAAAATGGAATTTAGAATTAAACTATAAGGAAGGACTGTAAAGTTTTTTCTGTCTATTCGAAATAACCTCAAAATGTGGTGCACACTTTTAAATAATCCGCTACGCAGGTTATTCAGTGTGCAACATAATTTTGATGTAATTTCTTCATAGACAGAAAAAATATTACAGTCCTTCCTTAATTATTACTGATAACCGTCTCTTCCATTAGCATCTTAAATCAACTCATCATAGATACCAGGATAAAAAAAAACCGAGCGTTTCGTCTAACAAAAACCTCATCAGTGACGCTCGAATCAAAAAAGGTAAAACCTCAAAACACAAGTACGAATTTGAATAGCATTGAGGACCCAAAATTCCGAAAGGTTTTACCAAAAATAATTAAGGTATTCTATTTCCTACGGTAGAAAATCACAAGTATTTCGAAAAATTCTAAGTTTTGTAAACCGTTAATTTATGACTATGACCATATCAATGATAATGTAGGTCAACACAGAGGTGCTGACTACTGGGCTGGTGATACCCTCGGGATGGAAACCTTCACCAACAGTACCATCGACCCAATGGTTGTAAGTCAACTCATCATAGATACCAGGATAACAGAATTGTATCTCCTAACGTATTTACATATCCCTGTATGGCTTGCAAATGTTTGGGTTTGAGCATTCCAGATTAGAGCAAATCCAGAAATTGCTTAGGAGGCACGGACTTGGACTTTATTAAAAGTTGTTTTCAGTAACAAATGTACGTAACGAACAGTCTATCGCAACTCTTTTTTATATATATTAACAAGTTATTAAATATATTTTACAGGACTTTCTTTGCTTCATATGAAAGCCTTATTTTGCTTCATCTGTATATGTTTGTCGGGTTAGTAATGAGTTTTGTTTTTGTTAATAATGTCCTTTTTATATATTATTTTGATGTATACTTTAGATCAACATTTTGGTCAAATGTTTAGTGAAAAACCAAAATAGTGTTATGATATCTATGTACACGCATGAAGCATTGAATTGAGTGAAGATTAAAAGACTTTTGAAAAATGGCCTGCGTGTGAAATAAGCCTAAGCGCAATAATACCTAAACCGATTAGCGAGGGTCTGAATGAGGGTTCTTCATTTCTTTATTTTTTAAGTTTCTAACCATTATATATATATTTTTTTAGTTTTGCATATTATTCTCTATTCTTTATATTTTAACACCCCATTACATTATTCATTTTTTTCTATTGTTGTCTCTTCATTATTTTTTGTTTCTAAAGAGAATGCATATATAGAAATTTTGTATATCTTCTGTAATGAACACTCTTAAACAAAAATTACTTATTAATTTTACTATTTGTCACTCTGTCTAAAACATATATATCCGTCGGAAAGACAAGTAAATATATTGCTTACTTATTTTCCCTACATTGATTAGGGAATTACTTTGAACTACTAAACTGATATTTATAGCAGACATACGTTCTAAATATCAGATTAAGTCAAAACCAATTGCTCTAACTTATAAAAAAAAAAAATTCAATTTACTTAAATGAAGCAACAAAAATAATGAAATTACTGCTGATTACTAGCAAAACTTCAGCGCATTTGCTTGGTATGCTTGGCCAGCTGAAGCACGTCTCCGGGTGCGGGATTTTCCCGCTGTGTTGAAGACTCATTTGGTGGCTTTCGGATGTTTTCTGCTCTTTGGTCGGGTTGTTGTCTTTTTGACACATCCCCCGTTTCAATTCTCAATTTTATTAGATATCCTAGATAGTAGTTTACTTTGATTTACCTTAGTTAAATTACTTGGCATGACTGGTAATGCTAGAATTTTACTTACCTATTTTATTTAAATTGATATTATACAGCTTTTTTTTTCAAATATACTATATAGATTTCACTTCAACAGAGATTGCTATAATGGGAATGATTTGGTGTTTTGAAACTAGCTACCTGTCATAGAAAGTCAAGCAAATCTTACTTCTGGATCACTATGGCAGATACACAAATAGCCGTTTTATTGAACGTGCTAGTTCACAAGGTAGTAATAGTCCGCTGGTAAACATGTCACCCTGCACGTACACATTATTCTGACTATGATTTTAATAAAATATACTTTTATTGGCCTTATATTACTGAAAAAGGATTATGAAATTTAGTTTTAAATAGCTAATATTTGATTGGCGTTTAGAATGATATTATTTAGCCAATCAGAATTGATCTTTCATTCTACTGTTTAAAAAAATGCAGGAACTTTTTCGGATTTGAATTTCCTGAGTTGCATGACAGACGTGCATGTTTTTAATTTTGACATGCATAATACGAAAAGGAAAATTTTCACAAAAGAGCATTGGGAAATATTAGTCTTACTGGTTACTGTTTGTGTACTACTTGCATTGAATAAAACATAGGACAGCCGATTGCTCGGGAGGTAGCTCATATTAAAGATAACAGCACAAGGAATAGAAATGGACAAAAACAAGGTATATATTGAATGATCAATCGTGAAATGTATGTTACAGCTTTTGAGTGATATGATATTACATTGAAACAGTTTTAGCTTCTTTTTATTGGTCAATACATTTGTATCGACCCAGTAAAAGTACATGGACTTTGTACATCTCATTCGTATTTATATCTTATTATTACTTGGGTTATTACTTTGAATAACTTACATATACTATGGCAAATATTTTGAAGTACTTGTAATATTGCTAGTTATTATTTATGAGAACATATACAAGTTCTTTTGATTAGTTATAATTAATATTCAAACATAACTTGCATTAACTATACATTACCAATAAGGATGATTGTTAAATACCGAAAAGATACCTAAAATTACTAAGTGATGACTACTCAAAATCACTGAAATGGATAACAAAAAATTTCCACAAATAACTAAGAAATCAATTTCTACTTATTATAAGTGTTGCTAATAATTACAAATCATGATGAATAGTTTTGACAAATTTAATAATTTGATTGCCGCTATTGAATATTTTTGTTTTTAATTTTTCAGAGTATTTTTTAAGAATGAAGGACAAATACGTATAAAGATACACATATGAAACAAAACAATTGCCTATTCAAAATGCATTTTCGGATTGTTTTCACAAAAGACCTTTGTCAAAAATCTTCAATTTTAGAAAATCTCTAGCCATATGTCATAGATCATCGATGTTAGTAAACCTGTAGAAATATGTCATAGATCATTGATGTAAGTAAACCTCTAGAAATATGCCATAGATCATCGATGTTAGTAAACCTTTAGAAATAGTTCAAAGAACACCGATGTTAGTAAACTTCTAGAAATATGTCATAGATCGTCGATGTTAGTAAATAAAGGCAATAGTAGTATACCGCTGTTCAAAAAATATAAATCGATTGAGAGAAAGCAAATCCGGGTTACGAACAAAAACCGAGGGAAACACATCAACTATAAGAGGAAAACAAAGGAACAACAGAAACACTGAAGACCAACAAAAACAAACGCCAACATACATAGAAACGAACTATTTGATAACAACTGCCATATTCCTGACTTGGTAAACCTTTAGAAATATGTCATAGATCATCGATGTTAGTACACCTCTAGACATATGTCATAGATCATCGATGTTAATAAACCTTTTGAAATATGTCATAGGTCATCGTTGTTAGTAAACCTTTAAAAATATGTCAAAAACATCGATGTTAGTAAACCTCTTGAAATAGGTCATACATCATCGATGTTAGTAAACCTGTAGAAATATGTCAAAGATCATCGATTTTAGTAAACCTCTAGAAATATGTCATAGATCATCGATGTGAGTAAACCTCTAGATTTATGCAAGAAGTGGTGATGGTTACAGTTTTAAACCATTGATTCTGGCCCTTATCCCTTATCTTTGAAATATGTACATGTATGTATGTATATTACTACGACTGACTGTCATATATCATCAATATTAAAAACAGTACTCCGGTATCAATCATATTTTGAATAATTTATTTTGACGGAATTTTTTTTAAATTATACAAAATCTCTCAATAAAAAACAAGACAACTACGTCCAACAAACGGCATACTACACGAAAAGGGAGAAGTGGTGTAATTGGCAATGTGACATATATCCACCAGAAACCAGGTAACAAGCTGTACAATTGCAGACTAAACTACTATTCTGCTATCTAAAGATCTAAGATTGCGAAAACATGTCGCTAGTGAGTTGAGACATGTTTGTATCGTAATGGTCAACCAATTCGTGTGGGAGTGCGTACAATGTATGCAGTGTCGATTTCAGTCGTTCTTCTCCATCATCCTGTTTGAGTAGATTTTGTGTAAGGAGCACACCCCTGCTAATGAAGAATGTATAGTGTGAACATACACGGGCGTAACGTATTGATTATATATGTAAACTCCATGCGATGGGCAGATGGTCTGTTGCTGTTGAGAAATGGGAAGGTGACAGTTCGAAAATTGAAATAGTCCCGTTTGTCATATATGTTAGCTAGAAGTCGTCATTTGAGTCAATATTGAGAAAAAAAATCAGCATACGAAGCAGTCCTTCTAGTTTAGGTGGTATTCTTATGTTCAATGGGAGTGGATATGTTTTATCATGGATCTAGAATTTAGTGCTTTCACAATTCTTCTACTTACAAAACATGACAAATAACATAGGTTTGAACAATGTGGATAAAGACCCGTAACTAGCGGTTATGTTTTCAAAAATAACACCATACTGAGCAAACAGTAGATCATAATAGTGTTATAAAGGAAAATAATCAGGATTGTTTCGAGTTATATCAATCAAAGAAATTGAAGACGCATTCTTTAATGCATGTATAAAAGGCATTTGCGAATTTAAACAATGTCAGAACAAGAAGAGAGAAAACAAAACCTTGTAACTGATTCGCTTGGATTCAAAATGATAGTTTCAAGATAAATGTTAGGCACGTTTCGATATGTAAATATTATTCAGATATTCAGTGTCTAAATTATTTCTACACACATGCACTATCCCAGCAGTATATAGTTTACATCTCCAAGTTCAAACGATATTCCGAAGCTTGTGTTTCCTGTCATGGTTTCTTTGATAGATAGATGCTGCTTACTAGAAAGCTATTAAATCATGGGTTTCTAGTGGTAAAATTGAAGTTTCCCTATAAAAGTGTTATGCCACATGTGGAGCAGGATCTGCTTACCCTTCGGGAGCACTTGAGATCATCCCCAGTTTTTTTAGTGGGGTTCGTGTTGCTTTGTCTTTAGTTTTCTATGTTGTGTCTTCTGTACTATTATTTGTCTGTTTGTTTTCAACCTATTAGTTTGACTGTCCCTCTGGTATCTTTCATTCCTCTTTTATGGACGCCAGTATGAATTGATTGACCGTTATTGTATATATGTATCACAAATGACCGAAGATATGTTCCATTTGCATTAAGATCTCCATTGATAGATATAAGCACAATTAATCTAGTGGATTTGATTTTTCTTTGTATGCCAACATAAGTCATATACCTTCTAACGCATTCAGGTAGCGTTAATGATTAAGTTGCATAAAAAAAAAAAAAAAAAAAAAAAAACTCTAAAGACTCAGCAGTTTTAATGGACAGACTAAATTCATCTTTTATTTTTTATCTGAATGTTCTGAAGGCAAAGTTCCATACATGTACATGTATTCGTGCACTTGCATAAAGTAGTTATCTATCCGACGCAACTCCAGTGAAATATCAATTTGGTAGCACAGAGGGTCAATGCCGCTGATGTTAGACTTTTCGTTCCCTATGGTACCATCAACTCAGAACTTTGTACTGAAATTATCTATAACACACCTTTCTTGAATTATCTGTTGATAAACTTAAGATCTTATGACGAAACTTAGGTACAAACTCCTGAGGAAAAAAAATGCATTAGGTGAATTTATCTTTTCGTGTATGTTCTCCTTTGGTCAAGTATGCAAGCGTTATTACTTATTAACATTTTTGAATTATTCAATGCAGTTTGCCAGCCTATGTTTACTGTGATGTGTTTTAAAAAGATCGCAAATAAAGAAAAGATATATGTAGCATTGAACAATATTGCAATGTCGCAGTGCAGTAAGATCATTGAATATTATCTTTATTGGTACTCTCTTTGAAATAGTTTTTCAAAATGTAATACACAACTGAAAATATACTGCTATTCAAGTATTAACACATATGTCGATACTTATATATATTGACATGGGAAAAGGTCGTTATAATAGACCGATACCCTGTTTTGTTACCATGTTGTTCATGTTGTTTGTGCTTCAACCCAATACGATTAGTATGCCCTGTTCAACTATCTTTTTCAGTGTTTTTCCTTTATTTTGTTACATCACTGTCCCAGTTAGGAGGATAATTGAGTGCCTTCAAACATGCCAAAACCACACGAAATTCCTTATGTGCCTGTTGAAAGTTGGGAACATGTCGTCCAATACTTGTTGTTAGTTGCCGTCTGTCATAACGGTTTTAAATAGTGCACGGATAAGGCTACCATAAAATAATAAATGCCCCCAATTGCCCTGTAATTAACGTAGGGTATGGTTGTCAAAAGACAGCACACAAAACAAATGTCATCAAAAGATGAATCTATGGTATGGAAAACACATCTAACTTTAAGGAATACGTATATTTGATATGTGCTAACTAGGAATTACAATTAGTATTTATAAATGATTAACTGTCGGCAATGCAGATAAATAATGAACAGCGAAAATAAGTGGATGTTTAACATCACGATAGTGATATATGCAACCATTTTATACATGCTGATGTTATACATTTATAAATAACCATACCGTTGAAGCTAATTTATTTTATATGAGATCTTAAAGATAATATTAAAGATCGTCTGTTTAAGATTGCAATTATTTTACTGTATGTCCAGTGCCTAATGCTTATCTATCGTATGTTTAACCCTGATCTGACACTTAGCTATGTATTATCGAATGTAACTATACTATGTTTCTGTTTATAATTTTCTTTTAAGTTTTTACCTTCTGCGTTGGCTGAACTCAATCCTGACATACTGCAAGCGTTCAAATGATGGATTTCCAAGAATTGTGTCCATTGCAACACATAAAGACAAGATCCGTAAGGTACTGTATTTCTCTAAATATTGAATTTGGGCAACAATTGGGTATGTGTCTGTCATGATATTGAGTTTATCGAATGAGGGACCTACTGCATTCCAGGTTTTACGCGTCCCGCTTACCAAATTATAAACTTAGTATTTTTAATGATTTTTACAATAATTACTACGAATGGTTTGCACTTGAGTTTGTCATATGTGGTTGAAGAAATATTATCCTAAGCCATTCGTTGTTTTATCAAACACACAAAATCAGCACCCTGATATTTTAAATTTGATGTATTTCATCATGAAAATAAACCTTCACTTGATGTATAAATTAATTAACGGAAAACATTATGAAAACTGTTTAAAAGTTGCCAAACAAACATTCTGAATTCATACTCCAAAAAACTCATCAAAGTCTGACGTAAGATTTAACGAAAGTTTGATATAATTTAGAAATTTGCTCAATTCCGGCTGTGAGGTGTGTACCTTAATCCTACATTGTCGTCAGGTGATTTATATTTTGTTCAGTTTTTTTAAAATTGTCAATTGATATGAAAATTAAAGTGTATTACGACATTCCTATCAACTTAAAACCCTTTCTTGATTTTGCCATAGAGTAAATAGGCGCTACAATATGCATAATAGGTGGAAATATAAATTAAGTTTCTTAATTCTCTTAATACGAATATCATTGCATTGATATGTGCTTTAACAAATATTGGAAATCATTCGAAATTAAGGAATTATCTTTCTTGTGCATACATGTAGCATTGATTCCTTCTCCGGATTTGTTTTTACTTTTTTATTTTATTTAATCAGTTCTTTAACGTATGTATTAACTTTTTGATTGTGAATTATTTGGCATCGAGCTAATCGAAATTGACAATGAGGGTCGATTGAGAACAAAACTTTACGACAAAAGAGGTGACTTTAGCGTTCAATCTATATATAGCAACCACCCAACAGTGCCTGCATATGAAATATATATCATCCAGGTGATACGATATTTCAGAGCTTACATTTCATATCATGATTTTCTTGATAGGGGTTGCTTCTTACAAAAAAAAAAGGTAATAAACAAAGAGTTCCAGGTGGTGATGTGTTCTCTTCGAACATTTTACGGACGCTATCATGAGTTGGTTGACCGTTATGGAATATCTGTTTCACAGATTACGACGGATATGCTCCAGTTGTGGTAACCACAATCTAGTCCTTTTTCCTCGAATATGACCTGCCGAGTTAGACATATCTACGGGTTTGTACTTACGTGAGCAACACGACGGCACCCACGTGTGGAACATGATCTGCCTACCCTTCTGGCATACAGATTTTTTTATGTTGTGTTTTGTATAGCGTTGTTTGCCTTTTATCTTTTTTGTCGTTATTCTTTTTTTTTTTTTTTTGCCATGGAATTGGAGGTTGGGTATTACTTTGTTATCTTTCGACTCTTTTCCAGGAAGTCTTTTTTTTAAATCGGTATCAACATGTATGTGTACGCGGCCACACAGTATTTAAAGTTAGCACACTAACAGAGCTATTAAGTTTGCCTGACTCACACACGTATGCCTTCCTGTTAAATTTTAAGACCATTCCCGAGTTAAAATATGAAAATTATGTTCAATGATTTTAGTATATTTATGATGTTCATATTGAATATGGAATAAGATACACCATCAATATAATTTTTTTACAAGAAAAAACAAGATGGAAGGTAAGATGTTGATACCGACTAAAACAAATCGAAAGTATTCAGAAGTTGATAGTACGTCAAACCCTATAAACATATCTATGTACATGGCTACACACAAAAGATATGGGTCGTTCAAACGATTGACACTTATATGCTGATCAGGTTGTAAACATAAGCATGATTGTGTAAATGGTGTCATGCCATACAAATTTATTTTGACCAGCGCCCCGTTCGGACGCCATAGAATCCCAAAGGCGGGCATTGAAACTTTTTTGGGAAATCACATTTTCGAAAATCGGTATGCATTTAGTTTTTGTCTCAAGCATTGATAGGGTATAGGTAGACTTGTTACATGTCCCATCCTAATTTTCTTTTTCTTCTTCTTCAATTGTACCCCTTTAACAATTTTATTGCGATAATGAAGAGATTTACAGTATGTTGCATTTGACACCTGCATAGTAACCTTTCTCCAAGGTTAATCAGTATACTGGCAGTTTTCAGTAAACATATACTAAATAAATTAGTAAGAAAGAAAGAAATAAAAAAAAGGAATTGTAGCATGTCTAGGGTATACGTACCTTTTTACAGGTATTGTTAATAAACCACTATCTAACATATTTCACCAATTTACATATAATACACCAGTATGTCATGTCTTATCGAAAGAATGCGAGAAATGCGTTTTAATCTAATTTCTATTTCATGTAAAATAGAGAATGGAAACGGGAAATGTATCAAAGAGGCAACTATTCGACTACAGAGCAGAAAACAACAAAAAAATCATATAAATAGTACTTAATATTACAAGTGGGTTTATGATTATACTGAATGACCATAGAATAATTATAATAACATTGTATCGTTCTTTTGATGCAGTTGGTTTTTACTATCTTAAGTATTCAAAGTACCTACGTACTGTACTACTGCCCACTGATCTTGCCTGGATTATTGAAGTACTGATGTTTATAAAAATCTGTTAGTTCTCATTGTAATAGTGATTCGTGATATTAAAACCTATGAGTTTAATTAGGTATTTGAAATCCCTGACTGCTTACAGATCGAAATAACAAGAACGACATCATGTGTCATCTTTTTGAAGGAAATGTGTCCTGAAAATTATAAAAATAATATTTTTTGGAGATAACTCCCCTTTTGGTAATTCTTTTGTGCATTCTTTTGATTTATAAATCCTCTGACCAAGAAGAAACCGACACTGTATCTGTAAGTGGTTCAAATAAAATCATTGGATTGTTTTCCACTGAGAATCGTCCCTTGTCTTGATAATAGCTGTATTAACTTTGTTTAAATCGAAGTTTTCAATGATTGCACAGTCTACAGTGAGATTAATGAACTCTTTTTATGACTTAAAAAGTACAATCATGCAAACTGTCCTGTAATATGCAAAATTTTGTTAGTCATTATATGTTAAATATTTTGTCCCACTTTCATGCAAAATCTGATGATAACTGACTTAATCGATCTTTATTTTCTTCAAAGTTATGTTTTCCCTTTTCAGGACAATGGTTTTGCCAGTTTACACACAAGCCCTTCACCGGAACAATAACATTCAAAAAAAATGAATTGATAAGTAGATATGTTGCCCAAGGATACACAAACAAGGAAATTTCTCAAGTGCTGATGGCAGTACATAAAATATCCATAAGTATTTCGCAAATCAAACGTATTTTGAGAAGTCTTGAATTAAAACGCCGCAAAGTAAATCCTCCACTCCCTGGCATTATTGGTGCGATCTACAAGATAATAGAAAACAGTGGACAATGTCTAGGTTACCGTGCCGTTTGGAAAAGACTAACTACTGAATTTGGTTTTGTTATTCCACGGAAAAGTGTAATGGAACTTTTGCGTATGATAGATCCGGACGGTGTAGCAAGAAGAAGAAAAAGACGGTTGATAAGACGTCGATATATGACACCTGGACCTAACTTTGTATGGCATATTGACGGTTACGACAAACTCAAGCCTTTTGGGTTTCCAATACATGGTGCAATTGATGGGTTCTTAAGACGAATTATGTGGCTTGAGGTCGGTCCAAGTAACAACAATCCACAAATAATTGCGCGGTATTTTTGGATACTGTTGAACAATTAGGAGGCTGTCCCCAAAGGTGCAGGTGTGATTTAGGTACAGAAAACACAGTGATAGAGGAAATACAAGTTCTTTTTCATGCTCTGAGTAATAATGAGATTGTAAGAAATTGCTTCTTGTACGGGAAAAGCACTTCTTACCAAAGAATCGAAGCCTGGTGGAGTATATTACGTCGACAAAATGCCGATTGGTGGATCAATTTTTTTAAAGATTTACGCCAAAGCAACTTATTCAATGATGCAGATCCATTGCACGTCGAATGTATAAGATACTGTTTTATGGACGTTCTTCAAAAAGAACTTAATCAAGTAGTAATCCAATGGAATCAACATACAATGCAAGTGAAAAAGAATAACGAGAGTCCAGGAGGAAAGCCGGACATTTTGTTTGTTGTACCCGATTCATGTGGTACCCGCGATTACATTGTGAATTGCGACCAAAATGATATTTTATATTGTCAACATGCATACGGAGAAAGTCGCCCTATCCATGGTTGCCCAGAAGAATTTATTTCACTTGTAAACCTTATGTTGCCGAACCACGACAGACCTTCAGATGCCAACGAAGCTGCAGATCTTTATGGTCAATTGATATTTCGGTTAAGCCTTTACAATGAATAAATCGTTTCTAACATATAGTGTAGTTGCTTGTGATATTTTGTTATTTTGTTATTTTTCATATTTAACCAATTACATGTTATGCTTTTCTGCTATACTCGGAACATGTTTTTCATCAAAATGTGTATTCAGGCCATGATAAGCTATTGCATGGCAATTGTTTCGATTTTGCACTGCACATATCGTGACCCTTGTAATTAAAACTCCTTCCCTATCCAATTAAAAAATTTCCTCGTGCAAATGAACACTTATCAGATCTCTAAATTTTGATTATTTGTGTCGCTGGGTTGTTATCTCATTGGCGTATATCACACATCTCCTTTAATTCATACTTAATCATTTAAAGTACCTTAGGACAAATTACGTTGACAACCATTAATTAACTGTATCTATTTACCAAAAAATTATTAATCAGAAAATTAATATATGCTGGATAAACGTCAGTTTGGCGACAACCAATTTACATATAAAGTTAATCAAATAGAAAACGAAGAAACAGTTCAATGCGCAAACCTTATGAATATCAAACTTTAGCCTCCCATATGCCCGAGTTGTTCACCTTATGATAAATGTAATTATATGATTAACCACAAAATGTTGTTAAACGAAATTGGATACCCTGCATTCATCATGCTTTTCAATAATGTATGGTCAAATCACTGAAAGACCCAAAATAAATGATTGAAAACTATCATTCTGCATTGACAGTAATATCTTGGTGTAAATAAGATACACCTATTCGGGCTATCATCAATGTGTATCGAATACATACCAAAATCAGTGTTATGTGATACAATATTGAAATTCTGATCATTCTGATCATAAAATTTATGCACAATAGTATCTATGATCAATTATACCCCACGCATTTTTTGCGTCAAGTATAATGATTTTGACCCGTCCGTCCGTCCGTCGGTCCGTTCCTTCGTCAGTCCGTCAGTCCGTCAGTCCTGTTCTTGTCATCGAAACTTCTCTCAATCTACACAACATAATTTCATGAAACTTTGTAGATAATATGGACATACTATGTAGATGTGCATATCGAAAGGAAATTTCGATTCATTTTTTTCTAGGAGTTATGCTCCTTTGAACTTATTGGCCTCAATATACTACAGTCCGTCAGTCCTGTTCTTGTCATCGCAACTCCTCTGAACCACACAGCAGAATTTCATGAAACTTTGTAGATAATAAGGACATACTATGTATAGACGTGTATATCGACAGGAAATTATGATTCAATTTTTTCTAGGAGTTATGCCCATTTACACTTATTGGCCTCAATGTACTACTACACCAGTTTGTCATCGAAACTCCTCTGAAAATACACAACATAATTTCATGAAACGTTGTAGATAATAAAGATAAACTATGTAGACATGAATATCGACAGGAAATTATGATTATTAATTTTTTCTATGAGTTATGCCCCTTTGAACCTATTGGCCTCAATATACTACAGTCCGTAAGTCTTGTTCTTCTTATCGAAACTCCTTTAAAACTACAAAACAGAATTTCATGAAACTATGTAGACAGTAAGGACTTATTATGTAGACGTGCATATCGACAGGAAGTTATGATTCATTTTTTTATAGGAGTTAAGCCAAATTGAACTTAGAATTTTGGCCTTATTATTCTACTGCAACAGTTTGTCATTGCAACTCTTCTGAAACTAAATAACAGATTTTTATAAACTTTGTAGATAATGGGAACATAATATGTAGATGGGAATATATCCACAAGAAATTTTTATCATTTAACTTTAGTAGGAATGTTGAGTCTTTTAACTTGGAAATCTAGTGAGATTTTGTTTACCCAGTGACAATGCGGGGGCGTGGGGTATGGGAGCGTACTCACAAAGGTTCTTTAATTGTACAAATATCATGACAAGTGGTTGAACTATTACTGTTAACATGCTCCACGAGGTTTAATTTAAAATAATCTGCGATGACAGCCATGTTGAATTTCGATCGGCACCGATATCTTCAATAAAATTATGAAAAGTAGTCTTTTGATTAACAATCGAAGTGTCGGATGAAGATTTCTCAAACGGAAGGGAGGCACATTATATGTTCATAGATATAGTATTTGCTCATATATGTTGTATAAAGTAATAAGAAAGAAGATATCTCGCATAACCCTTCATATCTATATCATTACATGTTTATCCATGGTTCTTAAATTTTGATTCTGAAGTCAAACTTAAAGGAGAGCCATTCTTGCAAAACATCTAGGTGAAAGTTATATATAAGATATTTGTTTAAAAAATAGAAATGCAAGCCATAAACCATAGAACGCTGTATGCTTGGACGGTCAAGTTGATGTATCTATACTATTAAATGAGAAGACCTCATTTTGTGTGTCGCTTCTCTTCCTTCCACAAGAAATACTATTAAATGAGAAGACCTCATTTTGTGTGTCGCTTCTCTTCCTTCCACAAGAAATTTATTAGCATGCCTCTGTGTCCTATAGTTACTATGCATAGTCGCATTTATCATCCTCGGTTATGACTATTCAGTTTGGGTTATTTTGAGAGGAAAACGAAAATAAGGGCGTCCGGATATTGTTTCAGACTAAATATGACTTTTGATACCTTTCTTGAAATTCTCCTGTCATAAAATCTTTTACAAAAATTCATCCTACAACAGTTTACATACTTTCATCCACGCTCTAAATGCCCGCAATTTCGCGGGTGTGTTCTAGTAGTTCTGATACTAAAGCATTTGAATGATCTCAGCTGGTAAATATTTGCATAGAACATTTTTATGTAACATGTAGATGATCAATGTTAGATGACCAGCACTTAGAACAGTTGATATAGGAACCATAAATAAAAGATAATAAATTTTACTCTATAATTAATATTTTTTAATACATGCAAAGGAAGAGCTAGTGAATTTCACTGTAACATCAAAAGAGAATGGGTACAGTGGCTGTAGGAAAGCTCACAGGAGTCGAGATTCAAGTACCGGGTTAACATTTACATTTTGCTTTTATATCTTAGTTAGTTAAAGACCTTGGTAAACCACTGATTGTACAATGGTAGCGTATGACTTCTACTTATAAATCAGTCAGTCTTATGTCACCTGATCTGACCTTGACCTCATTTTTGGGGTCCAGTGACCACATTAAGGTTTTGTAATTTAATCAGCTTTGCGTTATTTAATGCGTAGGTATTTTTTTCAAAACAATTGATAACGGACCTAAACCCAATTACACAAACTAGTGATGTTTCAGATGTGTTTTAGTAACTATGAATGGTAGCACAACAATATTAAGAATAACGGTTAGATTTTGAAAGTAGATGTCAGTCTGACAGGTGACACTTGGACCTTGAATCTCAATTGTAGTGTATGTTAATGTTTTTATATTGTATCAGGTTTTATTTCAGTAACTTGAAGATTAAGAAATTATTTGGTTATATGGAGTACATATCGGTCCGACTGATGTCATCTATCCTTGAATACGTCAATGTTTTGTGAAAAAAATATGTTCCTCGATTTCTTTGAATGGCAAGATTACAATATTTGTTCTATAGGTTGGTTATGAGGGGTACGTACATGACAGTCAAACAGCTGTCACCGTGACCTGACGTTGACCTCAATATCACTGTCCAGATGCTATGTTAATGTGTTTGTGCTTCGGGTATTCCACATTAACTGAATACATGTAGTAGGACTATATTTTGTATATATATACACATGTCAGTCTGAAATTTGTCACTTGATTATTTCCAGTGGCTATATCATGGATTTTAATGTTTGGTAAATGGGTCGCCGACAGCTTGACATCTCTGGCCTTATTTGAGACGTAAATTTTTAGCGCAAATCGTTTAGTGTATCCCCACATCTGTTTAAATGTAATTGTTTCAAAGAAAAACTTTTACAAAACAAAAGGTGCATGGCCATGACATCTACGTGTGTGAATGTTCGGATACAGATACCAAGTTATGGTAAGGGCTTCAACTGATTCATCATTGCATGTTGAATATGATAGTTTGGTGATTTTTCTCCCAGAACATTATACTATGCAAAAAGCACCAAAAGTAAGTTGATCTTGCTGCTGCCAAGATTCGAAAGGAATGTTCATACAAACAATAATAAAGTGAGTTAGTGAGTGCATGTTGTTTAATGCTAAGTGAACAATATTTCAGCTATATAATTGTGATAACAAGACAACTGTGTAATGCAAGCGTTCACATAAAAATAAGAAGATGAAGTATGATTGCCAACCCTCGATCCGAAACCAAATGACGATAAAAGTTAGCAACTATAGGTTACCGTCCTGCCTACAACGATGAGCAAAACCTATGCCACAACGCAAGTTTTAAAAACCCCAGAAAAGACAAATATAAATTAGTTCAAACGAGAAAATAACCATATTTATACTAGACAAACACGCTGAGCTGAATTTGTATAGTGCTTGCTCACTTGAGTAACTGTCCGCAGTTAGACGTGTCATTCCACAAGGATAAATTATTCTGAATTAGAGCTTACCAGACCTTGGTATTTCTCCATTGCTCTGTTTGTTAGCAGCAAGTACCAATTTAAATAAAGTCTTTGGGTTGAACCGACCCGAGATCAAACCCCAATTCATGCGAGCACGCTACCAATTACGCCACATAGGCGTTACTACAATTATAGACGACATAGGCTGAGTGGTTTCACGCTATATTTGTCTAATTTGAACATTTTGTACAAAGGGATTTTTCTACATGTGCAAATCAGCTTTATTGGACTGGTGTTTAAAGAAAGAATTTTGTTGCAAATTGTTAACAAAACACAAATGACTGGCTACAAAAGTAAAAAGATGATAGTAACTCTCCATTGTGAATAGGCCAACGATGGTAAAAATGTAATGTGTGCTGCCTCAGGCGACGCGTAATTTCAAGGTAGTTTAAAATAGATTCACAAAAGATATGGAGATTGAATTACGCTTCATTTTAAATAATCTAATTTTTAAGTAATAATATCACTTGTAAGTACGTAAAACTAAGTATGAAACAGAATCGTGAATTGTCTGAGCTAATATACTATTTTCGACAATTAATGCCAATCCCTGCATAACCTGATGCGCGTTAAGTATGCGGGGTTACACTGTATTTTTATGTAATTAATAAAAAATGATGCTTTCCTAGTTTCATTCCGAATGGTTTAATAAAAACAACAAAACACAACTATGATGACATTCGAAATCCATAAAAGAATTCGGAATGACCCATTGACACTCTAGTTAATGTGGGTTCACGCAAGACAAAATGCTCAAGACTACATATATCTTTACTTATAGTAATATGTTTTACACATGACATAAAAGAAACGTCAGTTATATGTTTTACACATGGGCATACAAGACATGCACATATGTTCTTACTTTAATAAATTGAAATAATAGTTTTTAATAAGTCGGTCCAAGGTAGCTACGGTTATCATTACACTTAAAGAAAAGGTCAATGTGTATGGCAAATACTAAGATGCGAATTGTTTTTAGGTCAGACACAGTTGGTCATTAACGAAAAATCAAATCAAAATCAAGCAGATTTAGTACACATTGTAATTTTTTTTCTTATCCTCCATCTGCCATGTCTACGACAAATCATGCAGTATTTTATTGGCAGTTGGTCGAAGTACAGTGTCAAAATGAACACATTTTTTCAATAAAACCATAACATTTTCTGGTATATCTGAACCTTGGTGACACTTCTTGAAAAACTCGATAAAAGTTACACCTAGTGACCATATGTCTGTAGACGGGGATGTGTTTTCTTGTCGGAGCAAACATTTTAGTGTCATGTAAGCCGGGGATCCACAAGTACTGCCTACTGCTGTTGTCGTGGCTGCACCAACAGACTTCAATCTGTTTATTCCCATGTCACAAACCTTTGTTGTTAAGCAACCTTTTCTAATTAATATATTTCCGGGTTTAATATCGTGATGGAGAACCAGTGGTTCGAAAGAGTGCATATATGATACAGCCTGGACCACTTGTTTCATGATATGCGGTTTATCCCTATCTTTGATATCAATATCAAGCTTTGTTTTTTCACTAAAAATAACATCCTCCATATTGCATCCCATTATAAACTCATGCACGAGATAAATTGTAGTGTCGGCTCAAGCAACAGCCAATAACTGAATAATGTTCGGATGACGTAATTTTGAGTTTTTGTTTATTTCTTTTTCCACAGTACGCAGCATTGCAGTTTTAGCTCTCTTCTTGATTGGAATGGCCTTGACAGCTACTTCCAATCCGGTCCACTTCCCTTTATAAACGGTTCCGAAGGTTATTCTTCCTACAATGGACGAGTAGTCTATATTAAGGTCTTCTACAATAATCTCTGGAACAGCAAAAGGGTGTTGATATGTGGCAATCTTCTTTTCTATTTTATCTTCCTAAGTGAAACTTCTTTCTATACTTGTCGACTGTAGAGCACTGTTTTGTGAAGTAGTCATACTAGACGATGGATGGGAGCAAGCATAAGATATTGTTTTTGTTAGTGAGTCACTGGTTGTTTCATTGATATCTGAGAAAGCAATAATTTGCACGGCTTTTGACAATTGTTTTATATCAGCAAACGAGACTCCGCACGAATATATCCCAGGTTGTGTAACCACGATTATGTTCATTGATCCACTGCTGATCATGACGTTATCCTTGAACCAAGTAAACAGAACATTCTCTGTGGTGCCAATTACTAGACCTATCAAGGTTGTCTTCATCGTACCCCCACATTTCAAGAGCTACGTGAATAATTGTACCATCTATGTTGTTTCCGGCTGATGGATATCGGGTCGTCTTCTTCAGTACTCCATCTATTCTTTCAAATTTTGAAACTATGAAATATTTCCCTCCAATTTGCATTCTGCAAATAGAAAATCCATTGTCGCAAGGATTGTAAACTTCGTCAACGGCAACAGGCTCATCGAAAGAGGTGATATCTTTACTTTGACGAATGGAACTGCATGAAATTATGGACGTTTCCTCGGAATACTTGGACAGACGTTCTCGGTAGTATCTAATAACAATTTCTTGTCTTTCTTTGACAATCCCACATCCATCAACAGGAAGGAGAATAGAATTTTTGAGGTTGGTTAGAAATTGTTTGCTGTTGTTCTAGGCTTCCTGTTTTATTAGATACAAGATCCTGCTGCGGGGTTATGAAAATGTCTGACTAAATGGATACGCAGCTGCTTGACTGACCGTGTAGGGGAATGCCTGTTTATTCATTTTTTTAAATAAACTATTGATCATTTCTCAGTTTTGTCATCAGATAAAATGTACATTTTGACAACTGCTGTCCTTTGAATCTTAGATAGTTGCCTAATTTTGGTTTTGCTTCGTTCACTCTTTCAAATGTTAGTTTCTTACTAGAGGCATCAGCCAGGTATATCTCCATTTCCTTCAAATGACCATATTTAAATTTGCCATCAGGATAAAATACGTCTGTTCCCAATAGAATAACGTCATCGATTTCTAAATCGAGCGTTGATATTGGTAGATGTCGAACATTGCCACCGTCGGCTTTGAAAACCTGCTTGTATTGTCCGGCCTTGTAGTGTTGCCAACCGATATGTACCTTTGGGTTCTTACTACGAGTATACGTTTCATTATGCTTTCTTTTCAGTGTGTTCATAACCTGCAAAAGGTAATGAAAACAGGTGTACATGAGATAAAATGAGAGAATAGTTCTGGCAACACAAAAATGTTTTAGGCTCAAAGTCCTAATCTTAACAAAATGGTCAGGAAAAACTGCAAGCGGACTGACTGATATAATTTTGTAGTGCTTATATCGCATAAGAAACTTTATTTAAGTAAACGAAAAGGGGTAAACTTGACGGCTTCCGGATGCCCGAATCGTTCGCATTGATATATATAGTCATTTGGAAAATTAAAACAGATAATTGGTCACAATTTTGATAGAAGATTATCCAAGAAATTATACTTACATGGTTTGGTAGAAACTGGCGTTGTAGTTTTTAAAAAGAATTGATACAAGTGTTAATCAATCAGAGGACAAAACAAAATCTAGAGGGCCATTTGATCCAATCAAAACCATCAAAGGAGCATGAATACCAACGTTTGTTCAAATTAGCCCAGTCATTTCTGATGAAATGCCGATATTGTGTGAACCAATCATAAGCCAGACAGCCATATTGTATGTATGGGAGAGTCATAGGGTTCAACTGTTATAGAGAACAATCTATAGAACATATCTGCCAAGTTTGATTCATACTGGGCCATCTGTTTCTAACGAGAAGTCGAAAATGTGTCAACCAAATAGAGGTCATCATAGGCATAATTAAATAAAAGAACAGAGTTCCAATGTCCCCCGCGTTGCACTTATTTTATATTTCCAAAGGACATAACTCATTTAAAAAAGTCAATCGTCCACAATTTTAGAACTTGTCCGAGATATTGCTGATATTAACCTAAATTTAATGTTTAAGTTTTATAAATATCTGACAAGATTTGTAGCCGTGAGAGCGCTAATGAGGCCATTTTCCATAAAGTTAATATTTCCATAACTCATTTAAAAAAAGTCGATCGTCCACCATTTTAGAACTTGTCCGAGATATTGCTGATATTAACCCATAGTATAAGTTTTATAAAAACCTGATAAAAATTGCACACGTGAGAGCGCTAACGAGGCCATTTTTCATAAATTTAATATTTCTAAGAGGAATAACTCTTTTAAAAAATGTCGATCGTCCAATATTTTAGAACTTGTCCGAGATATTTCTGATATTAAGCTAGAGTAAAAGTTTTATAAAAATCTGGCAAGAATTGTACCTGTAAGAGCGCTAACAATACCGGACGGACGGACACACGGACGCCCGGTTTTTCCATGTCCGGGGGAAAAAATCAACAGGACCATAGGAAATGATAGAGGAGTATCCAACGAAGAAACATTACTAGGAAGTTTGGTTTAAATTTGTCAAGTGGCAACAGATAATTTTTTTTTAATTTTTAATCATTTGTTTATTTCTACAAAAGAGAAGGTCATATTTGGCCTCGATTTGGGTCATCAATCATGGATATAAAAAAAGTGACTATTATGCTATTTTATTCTGTTTAGTACCATCGGCCATTTCTATTAAGGACCAAAAACCCGAAAATAATTTACAAACAATATACCCTAAGGAACATGTAGGTAAAACTGGATACAATTGACCGCATTGTTTCTGATCTACGTACATAAGATAATTTCGGGAACAAAATATTAGCCCCGGACAATGACTATGGACTACGGACGCTAAGTAATGGCAATAAATTGCTAAAAATAAGCAAATGTGCTTGACACACCATACTAGTACTAGAAGTAAGTGAGTCTACTAGTTCAAAGAAACAGAGTTTTAATTGTTGTTTTTCACCATGACATCTGTTAATACCTAATGATAACGAATATAGCCAATGTCCGTACTCAGGAACCCAAGTTCATTTTGTTTTATGAAGTGAAATGTGCTACTTATTTAATTGCGTGTATGTGAATAGTAAGGCTGCACATATTGAAGAGTGAATTAATTTAACAGATATCAATGGGGAAAACTATCAGAAATATATGATAAGGTCAATAAAGTTCGTTTGTCATCTTTCTTGGTGATCCCGGCTGTGTTTTATCCACAAATTCGCTCTTTTGACACTTTGGTATTCCACTTTTCCACCACGCCACACGAAACCCAGCTAATATGTGGAAAGGTTACATTTTAGCCCACGCAATATATGAAAAGGTTTACATTTATATAATCTAAATTATAGGAAAAGGATGGGGTAACAGAACCCCCGCAGCACCCCTATTAATAAAGTATTGGAGCCCCCTCCCCCACTCACGAGGTTTTAAACAGAACGGATTATATAATTTCACTGCTAAATACAACCTACCGTATTCTCTTCTCCGTCTGAACGTTTTTTCTCTACTTTTTTGGAATCATTCTTAGGATTTTTCTTTTTTTTCCTATTGGCCGTTATCATGTCCTCAATGTGCTGTTCTTTATCACTTTCAACAGTGTTTCCTGAAAGATATTACAACTATTTATCTAGAAAATCAAATACCTCAATTCAAACATTTAAAGCTAAAATTCCGTTATTGGGATGGAATACACTTGATAACCAAAAAAAAAAACATCTCTCACCTCACTAGTTTGTTTTGAAACACAAAATGCTAATTCAAAATTCGCACTGTCTACAGCAGTGAACATTATATTTGAGATTCCTTATACAAAAGTTGAAGAAATGTAACAGCAGAAAGGGACCATTAAACAGAACGAAATCTCGGCTAGACATACATATGTTATATTTTAATGAAAACTACTGCCCTAGTTTTGTCCCCTGCCGCAAAGTGATGGTGGACATAGAAAAAGTCTGTTTCCATCAGCTTTGTGTTTGTATCTCTTGTGATCTGGCTTGACCGATAGAGATGTGACACTTAATAATGTTATTGTATATAAAACTTCAAAATCTATATTTGAACATGAGGTTGACAGAAATCGAAAATTTCAACTTTTGTCCTTAAAGTCGGTCGTCAATGGCCAAGCACGTTATTCGTGTGACTTTTTACGACCATGATTATAAGGGAATCCGAAGTTTTGCTATACCTAAAATTTCAGTACTTTCGAAACATCTCGTAGGTATACTCATGTCATCAGGAAAGAGAATGCCGACGATTCGGCGAATGGTTTTCTAAATATTTAATTTAGTAGAGGCTAAATCACCCTTATTTTTCGTTGAGAGAATAATCATTTAAAAGATAAAAAATTGACCATGTATACCGATGAAAGCAAATTCACGCGCACTTCGCAATTTTCATGTGTGTATATACATCATGAATCGATCAAGCATCACTTATACAATTAAGGAGCTTGTGGTTTGCACATTGAAAAATTACGTTTAACTCTCACATTTGATACATAGTTTATATTAATCGATTATGGTTAAGTTAGTGGGCTATGTCACAGATTGTGTTAACATTTTGCACACAACTTATTCTCGTTGCACTTAAACTGAAAATCGAAAAAAAAAAAAAAATGCATTTCTCTCTTTTATTTTCTGGAATATTACTGATTGAATTCTTTCAAAATAGTTGAACATTTGTATAGAAAGCACATAAAATCGACGAAAAAAGTTTTTAAATTTGTCTTCAAATCACTAAATCTCAAATTTCAAATCCACAGATTTTTCTTTAAAAAAATTTATGTTGTTGGTATATATAAATAAGAAAATGTGGTATGAGTGCCAATGAGACATCTATCCATCTAAGTCACAATGTGTAAAAAGTAAAGGATTATAGGTCAAGGTACTGCCTTCAACACGGTACCTTGGCTCACACCGAACAGCAAGCTATAAAGGGCCCAAACTGACTAGTGTAAAAAAATTCTAACAGGAAAACCAACGGTCTAATCTATATAAAAAACGAGAAACGAGGAACACTTATGAACCACATCAGCAATTGACAACCACTGAACAACAGGCTCTTGACTTAGAACAGGTGCATAAAAATGCAGCGGGATTAAACGTTTTAACAGGCGCCAACTTTCACCCTAACCTGAAACAGTGGTGTAACATTACAACATAAAAAGACACATACAAAAATATCAATTGAAATGGCATATTCATAAAAACAAGTAAATATACACTGAACGAATAAGTTTGATCTATGACACAATATAAATAGACTAGAGGGGCTCTCAAGAGCTTGTGTCGCTCACCTGTATCTACTATGGTTTGGGAAATCATGTAAATTAAGATCAAAAATATATAGATACCCTAATAATGATCGAGGCCAAGTTGTGTTTAATTTGGCCCAGTAGTTTAATTAAAAGCAGAAGATTTTTGAAAAGATTTACAAAAATTACCAATAAATTGCAGATAATAACTTTAAGGGACAATAACTCCAATAAGATGTCAATTGCCAACTGGTCATGTTAACTTATTTGCAGATCTTTTTTTGATTGAAATTTTTGCTATGTACAATATATCTCAATCAATAATGATATTCAAGATAATTAACGAAAAATAAAAAAATTCCTTTCCTCCGCTTCAACATTTATATCACCCAGGGCCTGTATAATGCTGAAAATCCCTTTGAATATTTTTATGGAACGCCGTGCCTTCAAAGAAATATTTGGGCAGGGGTTCCCCTGGCCCCGACTAACCCGCCGGGTCTGAGGGGCATTCACCCAATATAATTATGCTGAAAGAAAAGATATAATAATGGTTTATAGAAAAAGTGAATGATTCTGGAAATGGAACATATCAAGGAGAAATTATTAGCGCCCCCTGCAAAAATTGCACCCACTGGAAAAAAATCAAGTCATCCCATTAGTTACTGAAGACCCCTTATCATTATCTAAATTGGTTTTCAAGTTGTGACTATTTGAAATTGTTTCTTTTTTTTACATTTTTCCCATAGACTTCTATAGTAAACCCCTATGTCCCATTTTTACCAATGTAGTTGTTCAAGCCATGTCACTCACCGCTAAACAAAATTCATTTTCTCTCGGAATTTATATCAAAGTACTGACGTACTGAACATCGGATGACCGAAAGGTCTTGTGGACGGCCACAAGCACTTGTCTCAGAAAAAAAAAATCACATCTCTTTACCTGAAAGTGAGGTTAAGGTGCATAGATATATTTTTTTCCAGGACAAGTTCGTGCGTGGATGATGAATAAATGACGGGGAATTCAACCATTTGTATATCATTCTATTCTAATATTCTAATAATAGTGCAGTCCAAGTCCATGGTGGACACTCTTCTGTAATAATTCTATTTTTCTAATAGACTAATTGAGTAGGCATTCATATTTTCCCGCAAAACGTTCTTGAGATAGTCTTCCGCATGCGTTAACACAAATTTTTGTTATTGATATATATATTTGTCACGACAAAACATTTTCATATCATTTATCTAGGTTCATAAAAATTATTTTCATGTATATTTATTGATGAAATTAATATACAAGCGGTAAGGAATGTTATTTTGCACACGATAATATCCGCGTAATTTTATGAAATACGTTCGGTTATCAGTCAAAAACGCAAGTCACGTGGATAGAAATGTCTGTGGCAACAATACACTGGAATGCCCTCACGGTCATCCGCTGTAAAAATCACACCAAAAATTACTACATAAGTAAAATAATAAGGGGAGGCAATATGAACTTTAAAGAAAATAAACTTTTTTCTTTTCCTAAAACTTATTTAAAAAAATATTATTATGCTATGTAATTTATTAATTTTCGTCGTGAATAGTTGCAAAAAGTTTATTCTTTTAAAATCTTAATCAACAATTATCCTTTCAATTAATTTTCGTGCAAACAACTTGTTACTTAAAACTCATCTTAAAAAAAAACTACTGACTAATATAAATTTTCTCACAAAATCGTCTATTAACATCTGTTCTTAATTTAGACTAAACATTGCTTTATGGTCTTAAAATATTTTGATAAACTTATCAATGTTTTTGCAACCGTACTGTGCAACTCATGTACCGTATAAACTGCCACATTAATTTAGATGAAGATTATTAAACTGATTAAATATTGACCATCAACTCTTTGATGTACATGACGTTAACCATGCCATATCAGTCCCCGCTCAACAAAATTCGTTTCTATCGAATTATAAAATCACACCAAAAATTAATACATAAGTAAAATAATTAGGGGAGGCAACATGAACTTTAAAGAAAATAAACCTTTTCTTTTGCTAAAACTTATTAAAAAAAAAAAAACACAATCTGAACTAATAATAAAAAAAAATATTGCTTTGTCATGTTATTTATTGATTTTCGTCGAAAATAGTTGCGGAAACCTTGCAAAAAGTTTACTCTTTATAGCCTCAATGAACATTTATCCTTTCAATTAATTTTCGTGCATAGAACTTGTTACTTAAAACTCATCTAAAAAACTACTGACCAACATAAAATTTCTCACAAGATCGTCTAATAACATCTGTTCTTAATTTAGACTAAACTTTGCTTTATGGTCTTAAAATATTTTGATAAACTTATTAATATTATTGCAACTCTACTGTGCAACTCATGAACCGTATAAACTGTCACAATAATCAAGAGGAAAGATCATTAAACTAATTAAGTATTGACCCACAGTATATATATAGTTCGCTAACATATAGACATATTACAAATTACGCCAAGAGAAATTTGTTTAGGGAATTTTTTTTCTTCGATGTTTACGCAGGGCTCAAAGTGCCATTTTGATATTAAAAATATATAGTTAAAGACTACCAAATACCGTTTTAATGTCAATAGAATTTGGCTATCTCTTAGACTAGGTATAGAAACAGATCTTCTAATATACATTTGAGCCCTCCGTACATATTGAAGACCAGAAGTTTTCACAAATTTATCTTATTTGTATTTATATTTACATATGCTTTTCAATGTTCTTTTTCATTATACATGTATTCTCTATATGCTTCTTGTGGGCCCTAGCTTAATTGGTACTACAATATATCTATCTATGCTAAAAGAAAGGTCTATTTAATGCACCCCGCCCTATTCCGTGATAAAATCATTTTTGTTTCAGAGATCTTTTTACAGTTTTTATATCTATACCTAGCCTAACAGTAACTTTCATTTAACTGACTTTGATATATCAGGAAAGTCTCACTGTCATTTAAGCGGCCTCCGGTAGTCTTTTGTAATATATTTTGAATATCAAACTGACACTTTGAGCCCTCTGTACATGTTGAAAACAAAAATTTTCCACAGATTCCTCTTATGGTATCTATATTTTCATATACATAGTCTTATAGAAAATTAATGTTGTTAACATTTAAATATTGTATGTTTGTAAATATTGTCATGTTTGTCTTGGTAACAATTCAATATTTGGATTTTACACCAATAAAATGATTTGATTTGATTATACACTTACTCTAGGATAAATTTGATGAAGATTGAAAGATCAAGATTTTTTTTTGCAATTTTGGATTTGTTTGTTTTTTTCCAGGACATGTTCCTTTCGGTAGTAGATATGTTTTCAACTACCAAAAGGAATATGTCCTGGAAAAGCACCTACATGTTTCGTCAAGCCATCCAAATTCTGTCAAAAATGCTATCTATACCTTATGGACTCGGTATTCGTGTGAAACTAATTTGCTCAACAGAAGAAAATTGCAAAATAAGAAGAAAAGAAATAAAAACGCACCTCAGAAAACGGGAATATAATAATTCGTCAACTGAAGATCATAATTCTTTAAAAAAGGGGGTGATGATCCGATCCAGTCCACAAGTATCTGTGGACGGAATCATACGGAACCATCAGAGATCTACGGAATGCTGCTTCGTGATTGAAGATCGACGAAAGTCGATTTAAGGGTGACAAAATTTCTTGGACAATCTTGCCGTAGCTTACCTTCAATTACAAAATATGTTCGACCTTCCTTAATTCAACCATCTGCAGGTATTTTGAAAATTCGAAGCAGTGATGACTATTTTTTCTGATATTTCTTCTGAATATGCCAGAGCTGTTGCTGCGGGAAATGCCTGAACTAAAAAAATACATAAAACTATATATATATAAAACTTTAACAACACATGTTACAGTGTTTGGAAAAATACACTAGAGGCTCTAAAGAGCCAGTACCGCACACTTAGAGCAATGTCCACCTTCAACACTCTCCAACGTTGTGGATTAGAATAGATAATTAATGACAAAAATCAGTTTCCCTCGATTTATCTTCTTTAATTTTAGCCCAAACACAAAAAGAATTTAAAAAAATCCTTATTTCATAAGGGCAATCAATTTTATTAAATGTCTTCTAATAATTTTGGCAAAATTTGAGTTAGTTATAGTTTGTTTTGACCATCTGTGTTATTTAAAGTGTCTATATATCTTCTGTATTTTAAAGATAATAGACAAAACGCAAAACAATTGGTAAAAATCATCATTAAAGAGCAATAACTTCAATAAGGAATCGTTTGACTTATTTGACGATCTTGTCTTGCTAATAAACGTTGCAATTTAAATTTTTTAATCTTTATATATATATATCTATTATAGTTTTCTATTTAAAAGACAAAAACACTAAAAATGGGTAAAAATTATCATGAAAGAGCAATAAATCCAATAAGGAGTTGACAGACAATTTCGGCCAATAGGCTTCTATGTAGATCTTGTCTTGCTAATTATTTTTCTTTATTTAAGTTTCTATATAGCTGTGGGCCAGGTACGTTGAAGGCGGTATCTAACGCCATAGCCATATGCACTGGAATTCTAACTAGAAACCCCTATTTCTATGTAACTGGAGATCTTCCACTTTTTGCAAATATACAAAAAATGCAAACACAAGTTAATTCAGTGGTCTTACTAAAAAATATTAAATTTAGAAAAGAAATTTTAGCGTGAAATGTTGGAACATGTGTATGTTGTCGTTACGGTGACAATTTGGGGTCCCCGATGTTATAATTAAAATAATCGATTCTCTTATTTTGTACCGAACACATAGGGCAAATACGTGTATGAAGATTTTGGTAATTATAGTTGAACAGAAAAAAATAGTAGTTAACTCTTCTTTTTAGTATGGGATCCTGACATAATATTCTCAATACCATAAGCGGATTTCCTGTTCGAATCTTTTTGAATTAAAGCTTGCAAAATCGAAAATATTTCATCAGGATCTATTATGGTTTTAAAATATTTACAAAAATCAAGTTTACAGTATACAAAATTATCTTATGTAATAATATCCCTACCTTTATAGTCTTTTCTTTTGGATTAAACTATTTTTAAGATATTTCATATAATGGAGTGAAATTTATTCCATAGGAAATGGAAAATAAGTACAATTTCTTAGAAAATAAAATATTTGTATATTTTATAGATAAACAAAACCAAATCATTTAAAATTGTTAACTAAAATGCTGGTTTACCCTATATTAACCTAATTACAAATTATCTTAATTTTTCAAAGTTAAAAGTTATGCTAGAATAAAGTAATGTTCTTCAGACTTGCTTGCCCTTAAATATTTTAATGAAAATGAAAATAAAATAAAATAAAGGCTCTCCGCCTTGCTGTTAAGCATTTTTAGCCCAATTGTTTAATATTCAAAACTGTCGCTTGCTTCATTAACAAATTACACGAATTTCAACAAACAATAGTAAAAAATAAGTATAATACAAATAAAAATAAACAATTTTTATCAATTTGAAGGCTTCTTTCATTTACAGTTACAGTGAAATACAAGTAAACACTATCTAAAGTATGCACCCTCCCCCCCAATTCCAAGTATATGAAAAAAACATCTTACCTAGTTCGTCGTAAGTGAAATCTTTCTCAATGATGGAGGAATATTTTCCATGCTTACCGCGAACTGTTATTTTGTACTTATCCGTAACAGTGAACGCCACCATTTCATTTGTTGCTTCCGTCTCGTGTGATAAGTTTTGATATACTAGCACGCGAGATATCTATTCAGTCGCTGCATTTTCTTATCTTTTCCTGTGATAAGATGTTTCATTTCATTGGTCTAAAAGATTTTAAAACTTAGAAACTCTCTTCTGATTGGTTACACTGTATTTAGAATTGCGAATCTCGAATCTCGAAATAAAAATATTGAATCTCGAATCTCGAATTCCGAATTTCGAACTTCGGATCTCGCATGATCCTTCTGAGCTTTCGTACATATCCGTTATAGTAATGCGAGATTCAGCCCATGAAAGAAGTTCAATAGCATATATTCTAGCTAACCTTACAAGTCATGAAATGGGTATGCTTTAGAATGCTAACATAAGTAATCATCTGAATTTTTAAAGTGTAATACAGAAATTGATAAGTTAATGTATAACATTTCAAAGTGTCTCCTCTTTTTCTATTTGAACTATCTCCCCTTAAGTGGCTAAGTTGAACATTTTATTTAAACAAAACAATGTATTTGGTATTTGTTTAAACAGTCTTAATAATTCGATACAGCACGAATGTTCTGTACTCAAGTAAACAGTCTTACACATTAATTGCCAATCTTTTTCAAAATTGGCACATTTAATCCAATAACTAGACCGATTGAGTACTACTATTTTACAATCTAAAATGGCGGTATACAGTTAATCTACCTGAACTACATCACAATATTATAGCGAATTAACATTTGCTACGGTCCAAATTAGACCAAGCCTTAAAGTTCTTAAATGATGTGTAACAGTATGAACCGTTTATAGAAGTGAAAAGGGCGATTTAAGAGGCAACAATAGTCAACCGATGTTCAAATCTCATAAATCTATACAGAAAAAAAATTAAACGGGAGAAGCACAACCTGCGTAAATCGCGTAAACTCCAAAAGGAACAATGGAAAGAAAATTATAAACAATACATCTTCTAGGTTATCTACGTGCATAAATAAACGTATTGGTAATGCCACTACAGCCAGATTATTTAACAAAAATGCACGTGGATATCCACAAATTTTCCCGTGCAATGCCAAAAAATAACTAACCTGTTTTAGATTAACTTCTCAAAATACTATACGGTCAACAGTGAACGGGAGAACCTTTTCGCTCTCCTTTTCCTATGATATTACCTGAAAAACTCAAAACCTAATATATGTGGTAACTTGAACCAACCTAAGTGTGGTATTGAACATGTGGGACAGACGTGACGAGAGTATTACAGAAGAAATCAAGAACATCTCTACCGCTTTCGTAGACCCAAAAAATTCAAAAGTTTAGTATATCAACATTTAGATAATCATAATCACAATCTTAAATATATAAAATTCCAACCCCTCGAAACCGTTCAGAAACAACCAGGAGAATCAAAAAGCAGTTTGAAAAA
This sequence comes from Mytilus coruscus, assembly GCA_017311375.1. Classification (NCBI taxonomy): domain Eukaryota; kingdom Metazoa; phylum Mollusca; class Bivalvia; order Mytilida; family Mytilidae; genus Mytilus; species Mytilus coruscus. The sequence goes on from JAASAO010000425.1 coordinate 64,597, forward strand.
TCACGCGAAGTTCGAGAATTGTTTTGGATAAAAAAACTTCAAACAACTTATCCTCTTGGTCTCAATGACAAAATATTAGGGCAAGGGAACATATCTAAAACTTTTATCGATTTCATTAATATTGTTGATAAACGACTTAGAAATAATAGGTCTCATGGTAAACGCAAAAACCGTAATCAACGTTTTAAACATCGTATAAATTATACACTTGCTGATCTGTTATCTATAATAAAGAATAATGGTAGACATCAAGTATTATGCAAACTGGGTCAGATACCTATAAGTAAATTATATGCTATTTTTCTAGAGTGTGATAAAATTTCTTTTTTTAGCCCGTTTTATGAATACACCCGTATTATTACAGCCTTTTGTCATCACAGGCTATTTCCTAGTATTGATCAACCTGAAAATCATAAACGACATTTTCTTAAATTAGAATATATAAATAGAGGTATTGATTTTATTAATTTGTCTAGCATATTCAATGACTCTTCCGTATATAGCTTAATACCTCCATATTTTGATAATATAGAACAAACCATTATTTCGTATTCTTATAAAAAACCGAGAAGAAATTTGATTTTTGATTATACGTCAATTACATCAGACGTCAATATAGAAAATAATGTTTCTTCCACTTGAGACTGCGAAACATCTAGTTTTAGATATGTTCCCTATGGTCATGTTATTACAGGAGACCTCAACATCGTCGAAGACCGTGAGGTCATAACTTTTTTAAAGAAAGGACCGAAATACCGTCCTTCATCTATAATAGATTGGAAACAGTGTCGTCAGGTCATTAAAGACGCTCTGTCTGCCTACTGTAAAAATTGGTGCAAACGTGGAAAATCGGATAAAAAATCTTTAGACAGTTATTTGAATAAAATTATGAATACTGTTAATATTCGAATATCTCATTTAGAAAACAATTCTGAAATTAAAAATAGGATCCATGATATTCCAATTTCTAGAATAAAAAATAAACTCAAGGTACTCGCAGAGCGGTTTGTGTTCGTACCGGCAGATAAGGCAGCCAATAATGTAGTGGTGGTGTGACGCATATACTACACGGAAGTTCTTCAAAACGAAATTATCAATTCCTCTACATTCAAGTCCGTACGCACCACAGAGAGTCAAATCGTTAACAAGCATACCACTGCCACTACCCAACTTAAAGCATCTTCCGAACATTTGAAAGTCCCTACCATGTACTGGTTACCGAAGTTACACAAACAAACCATTTAAATTCCGTTTCATTTCCGCATCGAGTAAGTGTTCTCCTACTAATCTATCAGCTCTTCTAACTACCTCCTTACTACTATCAAAGAACTGGTTATTAACTTTGTAATAAAGCTTATGAAAATAATGGTATTAATTATTTTGGAGTGTTAAAAATTTTTAGAGGTTTTAGATAAAATACATGCTTTTGATGGTCCTTATAATTATGTTGACAGTTATGATTTTCTACTCTATACACTACACTTCCACACAATCTTATAAAGAAAAGTTTTGTATTTGATAAAATGGTCTTTCGAAAAATCTCATTGTAATTTTATTTGCTGTAACTTGTTTAAAGCCTTTTCTGTAACGAAAAGGAAAGTATGCTAGATACACTTATTGGAAATGTGAGGATATGTTGAAGCTTTAAATTGTCTGCTAGATAACATTTATGTACGTTTCGGCGATAAAGTGTATCGTCAGGTAGTAGGTATTCCTATGGGCACTAACTGTGCCCTTTAATAGCAGATTTATTTCTATAATTGCTATGAATCTCAGTTTATGACCAAACTCAGTAAAGACCCATCATTGTTATATTTAGTTGATACATTCAACAATACCTACCGTTATCTGGATGATATTTTTTCGTTAAATAATCCAGAGTTCTTTAAATATACTTCCGAAATTTACCCAAAAGAACTTACTTTAACTAAATCTAACATAAACAGCCGCAGTTACCCTTTTCTAGATTTAGACATTTCAATTTCTAACGGGAAACTACATACTAAAATTTACGACAAAAGAGACGATTTTTCATTTCCTATTGTTAATTTTCCATTTTTAGACGGTGATGTGCCTTTGGCTCCATCATACGGTGTTTATATATCCCAACTCGTTCGGTATACCCGTGTGTGTTCTGATGTCATAGATTTTAACGATCGTAATCAATGCATCACTGGGAAATTATTGTGTCAGGGATTTCGATACCATAAATTACTTAAAACTTTTACTAAATTCTTTCATAGATACAAAGATTTGCCTGTACCAGTAGAAAACTTATTAAAAATGGTATTTCACATCCTAAATTTTACGGTAATATTGTACTTAAAGCGAGGAAATCACTATGTGATCCGTGTAAACTCATCGAACCTTTAAACAAACTTATAAGTAAGGGTTATCGTACCAATATTGTAATTAGATCTCTGAATATAGTTTACATTGGTACTAATATCGATTTAGCAAATTAAAACATAACTAAATTGCATCTTCTTTTGAGGCGGGATGTTTACAGACACACACACGTTAATTTTTATCTCTAAAGAAGTAGCTCCTCACTATCCTACTACCTGTCGATACATTTATTTTTGGCATTGCACAAGTCATTTCTTCTCTGACTGTTCATGACGTTAAAATACTAAATCCCTGGGATGTGTTTTAGTTGATTTTAGTCTCTGATGCATGATTTTTTATTATTAATTGTTTTTGGCTATTAACTAGCTGTCAGTAACTGCGAGTACTCTCAAATCGTTCTCTTTAATTCGACCTGTTGATACTATTTGTAATTCATTTTTGTTATTTTATATTAATATGGATCTTGTCTATATACCAGCTTTGATTATTTTAAATATCTACTAATTTTCACTTCTTCATACTACATTTGTATGCACATCAAGATTATTCTCCTTAAATCTGTACAGGGAAGTTTTAGCTAGCTCTAATTTTATAGTTTTATTGTTGATATTCACCCCTTATGTATCTAGTGTTAAATTAGGTATTTATATGACAGACCTTTCATGGTATTCCTACTTATTGGAAGATTTTATATAGACAGAAGTAATATACCTAAAAGACAAAGTTATTTTTCATTTACCTGTATATATTATGAAAACCGGTTTTTTTCAAAAGCGATTATTTTCTAAGGGTTAAATATTTCGCGGTTGTGTCTTGCCATGGCTTTGTTTGGACTTGTTTGTTTGCTTTTTGGCCTTTAATGTTTGTCCCTAATATTTTATTAAGTATGTATTTGCACTCGGGTATCACAGATCAAATTTATTCGTTCAGATTCTGTTAATTTACGTTTTTTGATTGAGTTAAGCCTTCCAATTGATATTTTTTTGTGTGGTTTTCTATGTTGTGATGTTATACTATTGTTTCAGAAAAAGGGAGAAGGTTTGGTACCATTAAAACGTTTAATCCCGCTGCAAATGTTTGCACCTGTCCTAAGTTAGGAATCTCATGTACAGTAGTTGTCGTTTGTTTATGTAATTTATACGTGTTTCTCGTTTCTCGTTTCTCGTTTTTTATATAGATTAGACCGTTGGTTTTCCCGTTTGAATGGTTTTACACTGGTAATTTTGGGGCCCTTTATAGCTTGTTGTTCGGTGTGAGCCAAGGCTCCGTGTTGAAGGCCGTACATTGACCTATAATGGTTTACTTTTATAAATTGTTATTTGGATGGAGAGTTGTCTCATTGGCACTCACACCACATCTTCCTATATCTAAGACATGATGCGTCGATAAGATACACAGTGCATTCAGCACACTTCTGTTCGAATCCAGATCAGTCATAATGTCACAATAGGGAATATGACATTCGGTTGATTTATATATCAGACGACGTTTCCGGTACCTTAAGAACTAAGACTGCAAACATTGTCCCTAATGTGTGAAGACGAATACCCACAGTATCGCTTGTCCAATTTTGTGGTTTACCATAAACCTTATACGGAGTCAATTTTAGTCGTTCTTCCTCAAAGTTCTGATGGAACATTTTGTATCAGTAGCAAACCCTATTAACAAAGTCTGTATCAAATTAATTTTATGGTTCAATAAATTCAAAATAAATCATTGTCATTCATTATAAATAAATTTCTATCAAAAATAAGGCTCAAAGAGCTTTTTATATTATTTATATTAACAATAACAACGTACACACATATTGCCGTATGGATATGATACACAACGTCAGAATGGGCGTGTCGCCATAAAAATTGACAACATTTATAATAAAGGTAATACTTTTAACCAATCAGAAGATAGTAAATACATCACATTTATTTATTTAACAAAACAGATTTTAAGATTTCATTGGCCATGCTCTAATTATTTACGTACGAGTATTGGATCATTTTTATTGGGAAATTATTCTAAAACGTGCATTTCGTTTTTTGTCAAATTGGTGTTCTACTTAAGTTTTGATAAATATGATTATAAATGATCCTCGATTATGAATCACATGTTGTCTCCTTTTTGACAGGTACAATTACGAAAGCGGATTAAGGTCACAATTTTATTAATTTGTTTTTGATGTGGACTTTTATCTTGCAATTGCGAACCTTAGTCATGATAAAATCAATTTACAATCATTGAATTATCGATTTAAATCTAAAAACCTTAAACTTTAGTCTACGGTTATCGACTTTAATCTTGATAGTTTCTGGATAGCGTCATCATTAATCTTGATATTTTTCCTTAAATCCCAGATTTATCAACATTAATCTCCGAATTAACGAAGTTCTTCTTGAAGATTCTGACTGATATGTTCAAGGTTAATCTTCGGATTATCGACTTAAATCTTGGAATTATAGACTTTAATGAGACAATATTTGTCATTAAAATATGTACTATACGTACAAATTGACCAAAAAGAAATCCCAATCGGAACGGTTAGACTGAAGGACAATGTTTATATGAATGTTCAACCATACTCGTGGTCGATAATAAAGATGAAACAGGAGGGCAACGTACAACAAGCATCATTTTTTTTATGTATGACAAGATCGACCGAAAGCCAATTCAACTTAAGCAAAACACTATCAATAAATTGTACACATCATATATAACAACAAACAAGTGTAGCCCTAATGAACATCAGACCTTACTGTTCTGGCTACCGAAATTTTGGATATACCTAACCAGGCACTTTATATCTGAGAAACAGGCTATATGCCCTCAATTTAAGAATTAATTCATACATTTATGTATTATTCAAAATTATCAGTAAATTGTGTGTCATACAATGATCACCAGTTCTTCACCTTTCATATAATACCCTAATTACTAAAATATATGTTACATAGTTTAGGATTTACACCTACGCGTAGGAACTATTTTGTTTTAAATATGTACTACTTTCAAGTATGTTCTTTTTTGACCGGGCCCGATTAGGTGGTGTTAAATCTTGCAAATAGATATAAGAAGATGTGGTATGAGTGCCAATGAGATAGCTTTCCATCCAAGTCAAAATTTATAAAAGTAAACCATTATAGGTCAAAGCATGGTCTTCAACATGGAGCCTTGGCTCACACCGAACAGTAAGCTATAAAGGGCCCCAAAAATTACTAGTGTAAACCATTCAAACGGGAAAACCAACGGTCTAATCTATATAAAAAACGAGAAACGAGAAACACTTATGAACCACATCAGCAAACGACAACTACTGAACATCAGATTCCTGACTTAGGACAGGTGCAAACAAATGCAGCGGGTTTAAACGTTTTAATGGTACCAAACCTTCACCCTTTTTCTGAAACAATAGTGTAACATCACAACATAGAAAGACACACTATAAAACATCAACTGAAATAGCTTAACTCAATCAAAGGACATATTAACACCATTGAACATACAAAGTCTATCCAAATTATTTTTGCAAAGAATTCCGCTCAAGCCGGTGCTAGGGGCCGTCTTAAACTTGCAGTGAGGTGAGAGTATTTTTGCGCCGTGTTGAAGGCCTCACTGTGACTTTGAGATGAAGAACAGCAATAAAAGCGCTGTTCCTTTGCTTTTAGTGTGTTTTTTTTTTCATTTTTTTTTTTTTTTTTTTTTGCTGTGTATGTACTGATTTTTTTGTCATAGATGGATACACAATATCCTTTGTTTTTCTTTTATATATAACCCTTTTCCTACCGTCCGTCCGTCCCTTCCAATTTGGTAAACTCTTGCGTTCGTGTCATTTTCAAAATCTTCAGTAGTTCATGTAATGTATCCGTCTGAAACACTGAGTAGCTCACGTCATTTATCCGAAACCCTGTGCAGTACATCACATAGTTCACACTTCTAGAAATACGTACATATCATAGAATACGTTTCAACAATAATAAAGTTACTATGACCGACATTCACAACTTTAGTGTCATTGGTTTCAGTTTTACAGTTAGATCCATGTATTGTTGTCAGTAATTCCTACATTAAAAATAATAACTCCAAGATTAAAAATGTTAAAGTTGATACGTCTTAGATTTCAGTTAATAATGTCATGATTAAAATTGATTTGTTTTTTAAGATTTAGGGTGATGACTAGTTTAATCAGTACGTGAACATCGACATTGTAACGTTTATCCCTCAGCGTGCGTTCATCGTCCGTGTAACGCACAAAACTAAACGTCATTGCATTGTACACTGTGCATTTTACATCAATTTTCCTTATTCATATTGTGCTTGCCTGTATCGTTGGCGCTTGCATCGTATTTGTGTTCTGTTTGAATGTTAGAGTATCTGTTACATATGCTAACAAGTATTTATACGTTTACTATTTGTATATAGTTGTATACTTATACCATTTGTATTTAGTTTTATACGTATACCTTTTGTATAAAGTTTTATGCGTATACTGTTTGTATAAAGTTTTATACATATACCATTTGTATATAGTTTTATACGTATAACGTTTGTATAAAGTTTAATACGTATACCGTTTGTATATAGTTTTATACGTATACCATTTGTATATAGTTTTATACGTATACCGTTTGTATATAGTTTTATACGTTTACTATTTGTATATAGTTTTATACGTATATTGTTTGTTTATAGTTTGATTATTTAAGATCTCAGGTGAACTATACATGCACCTATCGTTTTAATTTTTCAAAATCACTTTGAATTTTTTAATACATTTGACTATTTGTATATTTTGTCTTGTAGATGCCTCGTGAAAAGTGTGACGCATCTTGCAAAGGAATATGGTTTAAACTAACAATAGATATTGCTTTTACTTTTAGTTAGTTTCAAGTGTAAAGTGTGCATACACGAATTATAGGCATATTTGTAAACAATAGTTTTGTATATTTAACAAGTTATCAATTGTTTTAGCAAACACGCAAGATGATGTGGAAGCCCTTTACCGTTCCATCTGATGGTAATTTATTTATAATTCGAAACGTAGACTTTGACTGAAACGGGGTTTAATCAGATTTGTAATCTTTTTATTGTCTTATAAGCTGAAATACAACAGAAGACTAAACGAATAAATTTACTTATTAATTTGTTGTAAGTTTACTTCTAATACTTGCTTTGTTCATATGTATTTTATTGTATAAACTACACAAATTTTCCAATGTGTAAGTAAACTACAGAAATGGGTCAAAGATATGTCATCAACTTAATTTTCTCCAACAATTATTCTGCTTTGAGCCTTCCCGACGAAGGTAAATCGTAAAGAGCTTTTTACGCATGCAATGTATAACGTGTTATTTTAATTTTATCATACATGTTTAATAGATAAGTGCACTGGTGTATGGAAAATGCGTCTTATGATACTATTAGCCTGTTATCTTCAATGCTTTGTTTTTTTCTAATTCGCACTTATTGAATCAGTATACTCATTAAACATGTCCGGCAGTCCCATAAATACTCAACTCATTAATATTTCTAGTTGTGAATAATTCAGCATATGTTCAAACATATTAACTTAATAGTAACAATAGATTAACGGTCTTCAAATCCTAAATTCATAAAAAAAAAAAAAAAAAAAAAAAAAAAATCGAAAAGGAGAGTAACCGGGTGAGAAGGTAAGGTATGTGTTTCTCTTATCTCTTACTAAAATCTAGAAATTTTATTTTGGGTTTAACTTTCATTTCCATTTTGTTTTAACAAGAATCATTCTATAAAGGAACAACTGTATTCATTTTGGTTTGATAATTGAATATTCATCAATTATAAAGCATCTAATATATTGTTTTGTCTTTAATTTGTAACAGAGTTAGGCAGACTAGAAATAGAACAATCTCAATCGAACAAACACTTAAGACGACTGGCTTCTAGTCTTGAAGTTTAAGATTGTCGCGAATTGTTGATAAGACTTGGATTAGACGCTAGAGTCTTGAATGATGTGCAAGACAAATTTGCTTCCTCCGCTTTTCATGAAAATGATTTCAAATATACAGCCATGTTACGATTGAAGGGAAGTATGACTGATTCGTCGTTTACGACAATTCAAGATGCGTTTGCTGAAACTGACAAACACCTACTGTGTGAGGTATGAATAATCGTAAGCTACGTATCATCTCATTTACAACTAAATATAGTATAGATGAATACAGACTTAAAGTCCATGTTTTTTTCTGACTGTTTATGACGTCTTTACACTAAATCCAATGGATGTTGAGTGTGTACTAATTGATATTCTTGTCTCAGATGCATACTTTCTTTCATTAGTTGTTATCGGCTTTGATCTGTCAGTCACTGCGAGTACTCTCAGATCTAGACTTGGTATATTTCTGTTATGTTGATGTATAAGTACCCTTCCACGTCCATCCAGTGTTTTTTAGAAGTATTTCTATATGTAATCATCTGATGAGTTGAGCCTTTTTCAACTGATTTTCATGGTTCTTATGTTGTACTGTTACACCACTGTCCCAGATTAATGGAAGGGTTTGGCGCCAACAAACAAGTTAAAACCCGCCACATTCTGTGTGTGCCTGTCCCTAGTCAGGAACTTGTAATTGAGTGGTGGTTGTTGTTTGTTCATACATTAGGCCGTTAGTTTTCTCGTTTGAATTGTTTTACATTTGTCATTTCGAGGCCTTTTATAGCTGACTTTGCGGTTTGGCCTTTGCTCCTTGTTGAAGGCCGTATGTTGACCTATAGTTGTTAATTTCAGTGTCATTTGGTCTCTTGTGCAGAGTTATCTCATTGGCAATCATACCAAATCTTCTTATTTTTTTTTAACACAGTGTGCAACCATTTCATAGTGGTAAAGATATGTGATATCATTGAAAATGCGAAAATTATCAAAAAAAAAAAAAACCAAAAAAAAAAACCAAAAGACAAGGACGAGAACAATTTCAGATCGCGCTAACGCCTTCAATAATGAGCAAAACTGAAACTCCATAGAAAGCTATCAAAGGGACAAACTTGATGGCAGAAAGATACCTACTACTACCACTCGATTACAAAGCTTGGAACAGACGAGACAGTATGGTTTATACATACAAAGTTAATTAGCTTCGTTGAACCTTTATATATGAAAAAATTGAATACAAATGAAAGCTACGTAGGTCGAGTTTGGCTTTCTGATTTAACTTACGAAACCTATAGTTTCATATAGATTATTTGAGAAGGCGCTTCATGTCGATAAACATAACGTAAAGCTATTATGGTGCAGAGAAGTATGGTACAAATGACTTTGAATCTCAATGATGGATGGATGGATGGATGGCTGTTTAACGTCCAGTGTCAAATTAAATACATTTTAGAACGAGAATATGATTGTGTGATATGAAATATGGACCTGCTTTGTTCTTGACTGACATCTTGAGCCAGATTTTGTACGTGCTAGATAATCACGTTATAGTGACATGTCACGCTTCAAGGACACATTATTCTGTCTCCGAACCTACCCGTCTTTGCTCTTAATTGTAAATGCTGCATGCTTCGCTGAGTCGGTGAATATCGATGAATTCATTCTTTCAAGTGTGCGTCTTGTTGAAACACATGACTGTATTTACTTGTATTATGTCCTTGTTTGTTCTTCATATTATACTAGTTATACAATGTAACATGATTATAGTGCTCAAACTTGTTCCTATGTGATGTAAAATCTATCATGCGACCTATTTCATATGTGATGAGGTTTTGTTTCAAGTGAACGACTTATGTTTTTGAATAACATACCTCTCACCAGCTTATAAATTTGAATGTGTGTTGTTTGTTCTTGTTATTCATAGAACATGTTTTTAAACACTTTATTTTTAACTGATATCTTAATTCACTCCTTTGATATTTCAGGTTTTTAGAGATGTAAATATAGATGACGTACTGAGGAGGTTTAGTAAGTATTAAATTATATTGATACTGTGTATGGATTTTTTGTTAGCATATACAGGAAAAATTTGTGATACATTACGTAATAACACATGAAGAATTCGACAGCCATGTAAAAAATAGCGAAAAGACGATTCCAAAGGAACTATCCCAATTAGTCTCACAAGCAGTTAAATGAAAATATGTTTCTATTTTTACATGGTATTTCACAACAGCTTCATGATATGAATTTTAACATTACAATTGAGAATGGAAATGGGGAATAAGTCAAAAAGACAACAACCCGACCAAAGAGCAGATAACAGCCGAAAGCCAACAATGGGTCTTCCACACAGCGAGAAAATCTCACACCCGGAGGCGGGCTTCAGCTGGTATGACATGGATGGTGGCCTGACTCAACAAATATCGCTTTTATCTACTGGTATCTATATAGTCCCTAGCGTTGGCAGAGTATAACTTCCGAATTTATTTCTTCATGCTTAATGCCTCTTGTAGATGGATGAAATCACATTAAAATAAAAGGGCAATAAATGCTAAGGTAAAGTAGAATTGTGATTCAACCGAAAAAGGGTAAACAACTAGTACATGTATGTATAAACTGTCAAACTAAATTCTTGACCTCCTCAAAATGAAATGGTTCATATTTTGAGTACAAGCTGAAGAAATGCCTCTAATTTTGATATAATTTGTCCCAAAAGTAGTACACCACACTGTCAAATTATTATTAAGAAAATGCAGTGCGATTTATTTAATTTGCAATTATTATTCAAAAGCACTACAAACTAATTGTTATCGAGCCATTATACTCCCTTTTATGCATGCCTATGTGTTGTAAAAATTAAATACATTTGTCATTGGCTGATTCTGAAATTCAAGGTCTCTGAAGTGGTATTCAAAGGAAAAAGGAGGGGGAGAGTACTAAAGGAGCAACAAAATCCTGCATTCGACGAAACAAATAGCTTTGTAAATTTCTTTTTTTTTAATTTATTTGTCACATAATGTGTATTTCCTATTCATCAACATCAAAACCAGTTTAATGTAAATCGGAAAAATGAATTAATAGAAATATTCTGTTTTTTTAAAATACAGCCATAGAATATGATTTGTATTATTATGAAAAGTTTAACAATTGAGTACATTCTATTCTCAAAATTTGCACATTTCGTTAAAGATCTAGACAAATTATTGTCTGCTGTGATACAATTTAAGATGGAGGAAATATCCTAGCTACCTTAACTAACAAAGTGGTTTGACCATTTGTTTATTTACGGATATAATGTTCTTTAAATAATAATAATAATCTTCTACGTATTTGTAGAAACGACCAATTTCAAGGGCTATATGTGTAATTAATTTGTAATTAAGTTCAATACGATTTTGATTCGTAATACTGTATAAAGATTGAATTGTTGTATTTGACAAATCCGTTCGGAATTTTGGCTCTTTGATTTCATACATTATTTGGACTCAATGACCTATTTTTATAAGAGCCTTACTGATGAGTCTTTTGGAGACAAAATGCTCGTCTGACATACGTCATTGTAATTCTGGTATCTATGATGAGTTTATTTGCACGGTTAACCAGCTTGTAGCTATGGGGAGGCGATATTTTAAACTCAATTATTTATTGGTATGTGATTTCTGTAATGATAAACACAATAAACTGATATTGATTGAGTCTTCGTTGTTGTGCAGATGAGCTATTTAGTTCTATTCTAATAAAAACAAATTATGTCTTCAACGTCCATATAAAAAGCGACAAAAACATTGTAGTCAACAATTAAAGGAAACAAAATGAAAATACCAGTTCATAGTTGCATGCATCCGACGCGCTTTAATGGATTTACCGTCAGGATGACCACTCAAAGCCGAATATAGGAAAGCCAACAGCATAAAAGGTAACAGAAAGTCTTATGACATAATGGGTAATAATGTAGAAGCACAGAAGCTTGGTATTTGACCTGCGTAGTTATACTGGTGAACTATCAATAACACTACAAACCAGTAAAGGTCTGAAATGGGCATTTTTAGTACTCAATGTATTGATTTTTACAGTTATCAACCTGTTTTCAATGTCTTAACAATACTCGACCATAGGACTTGATAGCATACCTGTTGTTCAAATTTCCTTCCAAAGGAAACACATTTTGCATAAAGTAGACTAACTAAAAATAGATAATAAGACAGAGAGATTGAGAATATGTAAAGGATTGTTGTTATTTGGTCGAGTAAGGTTTCAGGATTTGGTCGAGTATGGTTCAAACTTTGGACAAGTATGATTCAGACTCTTTAAAATGGTTAAGAACTGGTCAAGTACAACTTTCAAACAGTTTAGTACTGTTCAGACTAGAGTCAAGTAATATCGAGTAAAATTTACAAATATTCAGAATGGTCGAGAAAAATCAGTAAAGTCGAGTGCAAATACTGCCCATTTCAAAATTGTATTGGTGTGTAATGTAAATAATAGTTATTAACTGTAGCACAAATGAAGGGATCATTTATGTTATGTTTTCTGATAATCATGGGATTAGTTTAATTCAACAACAGTTGAACGACAAACGCCTTAATCTGACAGATAAATGTTAATCAGTCGACACAAAAAGTACCCAAATGTAAAATGTTTTCGCCTACAAACAGCGCCACCTATAGTTTTTTCTTCGTCGTCTTTGAGAACGGTGTTCCGTTCTGTAGGAAATTAAAACATTAGATCAACTAAAACATACAATAGTTAGTGTAGAAAACAAATTAATAAAGATATATTTTCACATGACTGGTTATGCAGGATACGCTGGCAATGTGCGCAATGTCCTTTAATCCAAGATTGAAAACTAGTTTGTTTCCTACGTCAGAATGGCGGATTCCAATGTTTATATTTTCCATCAAAACAAAAGCTGACACAATTGCGTGTCCGGTCATGAATATGCAAATTATTTTTTTGTTTCGGGTAGCTTATCCAATGACATTTACTGTTATATAAGTGGCTATACGTTACAATCCATCGTTACAAAAGTGGGATGTTTTTTGTGTGTACACCTCATGAATGTTGTGTATTCATTTTGTACGGTAGAAATCAATGTTATTTTAATAATATGTCCATGCATACACAAGGCATGACAACAAATACATTTTTTATAAAACTTATAATGTAAATAGACATGTTTAACCGTCTGCCTTAGCAAATTTGTGTAAATAAAGCTGATGTGTCATCTTAAATTCAAGCACAGCAGATAAACACGTTGTGGTTCATTGATGTATATTTACTGAAAATGCACGTTGTTGATACTGCATACTTATAAATAACCACTATTTGGTCACGGTTATTATTGTTTAACAGCAGATATAATTAGTCTTTACAAATGCATTTTATTGCTTTTAAGAGTTATGAAATACACCTTGAATAAGAAATAGGTCTAACTATGTCCAGGGAATTCCTATACTCAGATACTAGGTCCTTATAAAAAATTGAGGCTGTAATGATGTTAATAACCATATTTACATTGCAGCTGCATTTTTGCATTTAATATATTTCATATATGTACACAGAGAACAATAGAGTAAATGTACAAGGGTTAAATTCCCAACCTAGGCATTAATTTTTATAGGTGGGAGCAAATAGGGCTTCTACTCTGTTGTTCCTAAGTCTCAAGATGCTGCTTGCTGTGGCAAAGTCCCCAAGAATTTTTGTTTTCTAAGTATACAGCAGCTCCTCTAAGGATTAGTAAGGGAGCACTTTATATATAGTCCAGTGGCTAAGTCCTGTGTTTTGTGTCTCTCTTACTTTCTTATTTATATTATTATTATTATATTTCTTATATTTTCTTGTAAGCCACCAAGCTTTTTCATTATTGATGTCTATAAAGTGACTTATAATTGCTAACAGCCACATTATTTGCACTCTGGTGTATAGTTACCAGACTGTTATCTCACTGGCAATCATATCACATCTCCTTATTTTAGTACAAGGTTACTTATTTTAAGTAAAAGTCTAACAAACATTAAATCATTTGAAAAAAAAAAAGAAATCTGCAATGATTTACTTGGTCATTTTTAGATTTAAGTTTATATATATCAACAATAAAATTTGGTTGTATAAATGTAGTCCAAATAATTATGACGTCTTGAAAGGTTATTTTAGTTTTTTTCGGTGACGCCTTCCTTCGTAGGAAGGCGTCAAAAAAAAAAAATAAAATATCCTTTCAAGACGTCATAATTATTTGGACTAGTATAAATGTGGTCACTATGTTTGTAATTGTTAACTGCCATGACTGTCTTGTGCAAACGATTCATTTTATAAGTTCCATAAGTATATAGATATATGTATTGATTCCAGATTAATATTTTGGGCTATCAAAATTGAACTATCAATTCAAAAATAATTAGTTTTTTTATTAATTGAATTATAACTTACTGCAATAATACAAACTAGCATTCTGATATGTGATACATATATAACTGTATGCCACTTTTTCTTAAATGTTAATAATCTAGTTATGTCATCAAAAAGACATATTTGGTAAAAATCGCAGAGTTTGACAAGCTAAGTACTGTAAATTCAGATATTATCATGAGGTTTTTGTTAATGTACATAATGCGATTTAATTAATTATCGCAATATATTAAGAACTCACATTCTGATTTGACACTATGAAGATTTTTTTCCGAAATTGGAATAATAAATCTCTCATTCTTGTCCATTTTCAAAAAATTCTGAATTTACTGTATTTAAGCCAGCTTTGTTTTCTTTTGTATTTCAATTGCCTATGCATTTTAGAGCAGATGAATATGAATTTGGATTAAATTTGAAGTTGATTCAGTAAATTTTATGACATAATAACACTCTTTTATTTAAAAAAAAAGCATATTAAGACTTTATTTACTGATCAGCTTAACTAATCATTCATTATTCAATCAATTATTTAATTAAAGGACTCAACAGTTATTTGTAGGACTTTTGACTTCAAATTTAAGAGCACAAGTTCAAAAACTTGTAATGATAGATATAATGTGAACTGCATGATATCATACTGCATTTCAGCTTTTTGTTCAGTTTTCTTTGTGTTGATTATGATGTTTTAAATCCTTTTCTGATTTTTTGGATGTTCAGATTTTTTCTCTTAATTTGGAGCAGCAGCAGAAAATGTACATCTTATACAGTTTCTAGTCTTTAAGCAGATATAATAATAAAAAAAAAAAATAAATTCTGCCCACTGCAAATTATCTGTTTTTCATTCAATATCAATGTTAACAATTTTGAAGCATGTATTGTCTACATTTTCTTTTTTCCATATTGTAATTTAATGTAATGCAAAGTTATATTCTATTGTAACACGAGTTCTGCTGATGAACCCCTCTTGTATATAATGTTTTGCATGAAATCAAGGATATTTTTTCTGTTATATGGAATAGTCCCCCCTCCCTTTATAAAAGACTTGGATCTGCTGAAAAGGTCTTCCTTTCCTTAGAATTTGCCATTGTTACATCAGGAAAAAGGCTACCAATAACTATGCCTGACGATCATTGATGTAAAATAGCAAAAACTCATCTCTTTGCAGATCATAGAAAAACAAAGATAGTTTGGTAACATAAAGGTATTGTTTAAAAACATCAAGAGAAACATTCCCTTATTGAATCTCTGTAAATAATTTATTTCTCCACTTTCAACAGTGAAATATTAAATATGTATATTAATCGGCAAGCCTCGCATCTTGAAAACTAAAATGTCTAGAGGAGAGAAACTATTGTTTCACAATTGATGCTGTGTTAGAATGTATAATATCACTCTTTTTTCCCCTATGATCAGCATACAAAGTGATAACGAATCTATAAGTTCTTCAGTCTAAATAACCTTGTTAAATCTCATTACTGATGCAACATTTTAGTGCACGAGAATAAAAACTTTCTATTTTAGATACTTTATATATATATATAAATTAATTTAATTAAAGTCTAAATAAACAGTGAAATTAATATTAAAAAAAATATTCTAACAACCTACATGTACAAACACTGAGTTTATTTTCATATGCTTTCTAAGAATATCGATACAAAGAAAGCAAAACAAAGACTTGTATCATTCATCTATCAAAAGGGTGTTTGAGAATAGATAGCAATTTATATATTCCAAGTTTCAGAGGAAAGTAAGTTATCTATAATTTTCTTCTTTGGAAGTTTTCAAAAGCCTGTAATTACTTGAAAAAAATGCCATATTCAACCATTCCATGACTATTTAAATGTTACAAAGGTAAAGGAACATGAAATATGGAATAGTTATTCAAGAAAGTGTCGAAATATAACTACAATCATTGATTTTACTCGAATTTACTGTTGTGAACTTGCAATTTCCTACGATGCGTGTACGGAGTTATCTTCCTTTGATCTCAACTTCGCCACGAATAAACTGACACA
>JAASAO010000164.1:0-10000 GCA_017311375.1 Mytilus coruscus
GGAGGATTATTAGTGTTTGTTGTGTTCCCTAGTGACATATTCCCTAGTTACAAGTTACTAAGTGACAAGTTACTAACATATTCAGTCAGTGATAAACAACGAAATGAAATAAGCGTAGGTAAACAACCATATAGTATTGCAATAGTAGACAGAAATACTGTCGTTGTTCTGTTATCACGTGATTATAGAAAGGTTGACTCAATAGGAATAGTTGATATAAGACAAAGACAGGTTATTCAACATGTAGACTGTACAGTTGATCTTCCATACTACCAATTCGGTCCAATGTTTTACACTGATGATCAGCTTTATATCAGTAGTCATTCAGGAATAATAGTGACGGATATGTCGGGGACAATAGACAGGGAAATAGAGTTAGGATTCAGACCAAAAGATATGTGCTATGATACTAAGGCAGCACGTATTTACTGTATTAATGAATCAGAGAACAAACTGATTTGTATTGATAGAGATGGTAACACAATATTTACATTTACCGATACTGGTCTAACAAATGTAAAACGTCTTACCATAGACAATGAAGGTTATGTACTTATTTTGTGTCAAAAGGATTATGATTTAAGAAATTTCAAAGTTCACAGAATAAGTCCCGACGGAAAGTCTAGTGAGGTAATTATTACAGGAAACAAAATTACATGTATAGAATAAATATTTCAAGTATTTGTTTTCAGGAAGAGTCAGATAAATTGGTCATTGGAATGGCAAAAACAGTATACACTTACAAGAAAAACTGAGTGAATTAAAGCTAAAGTATTTGAGTGAGACACTCAATGTCGTTTCTCTCAAACATAACACATGTAGTGAGACTCACAATGTCGTTTCCCCTAAACATTACACATGTAGTAAGACACACAATGTCGTTTCTTCTAAACATTACAAATGTAGTGAGACACACAATGCCGTTTCTTCTAAACATTACACATGTAGTGAGACACACAATGCCGTTTCTTCTAAGCATTACACATGTAGTGAGAGACACAATGCCGTTTCTTCTAAACATTACACATGTAGTAAGACACACAATGTCGTTTCTCCTAAACATTACAAATGTAGTGAGACACACAATGCCGTTTCTTCTAAACATTACACATGTAGTTAGACACACAATGCCGTTTCTTCTAAACATTACACATGTAGTGAGACACACAATGTCGTTTCTTCTAAACATTACAAATGTAGTGAGACACACAATGCCGTTTCTTCTAAACATTACACATGTAGTGAGACACACAATGCCGTTTCTTCTAAACATTACACATGTAGTGAGAGACACAATGCCGTTTCTTCTAAACATTACACATGTACAGTACGGGTAGAGACTTATTACTTTAAATAACGGACTGGGACATGTCGGAAATGAATAATCCGACTTTTTATGGTAGGTAGTATGGTCATTAATCAACAGATCCAGGTGTGAACGGTAATATAATTGTCCTTTCATCTCAATCCGTGCTACTAGATTATTACGCTTCACTGATTTCAGAATCAGGTTACCTGTGATTTAAACCTCTCAGTCACTTTATTGATTAGTTCTACATCGTATTTGACATAAAATATTTTACAGGTGAAGTACTGGAGACAACTTTGTTTTAATAAAATAGCCTATTTTTTATTTATGGCTTTTATAATTCAAATGCTGTTTATATTCCTCAAAATATTATTTTTATGTTCCCTGTTTTTTTTTGTTATGTATCTTTTTCGTATTTGTTGTCATACAGTTTTAAAGTATTTTCTTTTTATTTCTGGAAGGTTATTTTGTTTTACTGATTTATTTTCCATGTAAACCCATTGATTGGCAGAATGATGTGCAAAGTGCTGCTGCATACGTTTTAGTTTGACAACACTACATTTGTATTTAATTTTCAGTCTGCGTTGGGTCAGTTCTGAAATAAAAATAATTACAGTGAGCAATACTTGTATACTAGTAGTTTGGTGATTCTTTATAATTGTGAATTTACTTTTTACTGTAAACAAATATTGTCCGAAAGTTGGTGATATATAACTATAGTAGTACGCAAATAATAACACTAGAAGAAGATAACTATTCTTCTCGGGAATTAGGTTTATTTTGATATTTCTGTGTTTGTTAAATATGCATGAAATAATTGCCACTGACATGAATGGACATTAAAACTAGAAGCATTCAATCGTTTGATGACCAGTTAATTAAATATATACTATGATTTGTAGTCTAAAGAAATGCAATTACTCCCATTTAAATAATTTCATGGTGCTGCATTGACTCTTAATTGCATAATATTAATTTTCGCACAATGCATGTTAACTTGTATGTTGTATTTTGACACCAATCTAAAAAATATTTGCCGTGAAAAGACAATTCCATGATACACATATCAGTGATCAACAGCATGTGGTTGAACTTTGAACTTGACTTCACTCACAATACAATGTTGAATGCTAAAATAGCTGGGATTAATTTTGTCAAGTGCACGTGATTTTCATATGGCGGGAAATATCGTAACAGTTTACACAGGTGACCTTACTGACCGACCGTGGAAAATTCATTCATAATTTAATTTGATACGTAATGATTGGCAGTATTGTGCGTTAGTTTTGAGGCTCTTGATCGAGATCCATTAATATTTGATTTACCAGAATAGAAAATTTAATCCTAGTACATATAAACAAAACAAGTTTTAGTCTTCTTTAACTATTTTATTTATTATATTTATCAGTCAACACCCAGATTCCTATTTAAATAATTTATTCGGACACCTCCTTTAAAGTTCGGGAATTATACAATTTAAACTGCCGACATCGATTTACAAAATCTTACTGACTGCACGAGCTTTAGAGAATGGCTAGAAATACGACGCAAAAGTAAAGACGGCTGATCATGAATAGTGTAAAACTTTGATCTTCGTGTATTGATTGACACAATTCGTAAAATATGTTTATAAAAAACACGATTTTCATTAAAATTTCAAACATGGAAATAGAAAGGCAATATCTTTGTTATAATACAACGAGTGTCAACAAATCTGTTATTTCCATTATATGTAAATTTATTAACAAACAAAATTTAAAATAATGCTGGGTCATAGAATATTGACGTGCATATGAAAAGTTTTTTTATATAAAAACTAGGAATCGAAAGATGATCACGGCGTTATAAATATTGTAAAAAAAACAATTGTTTCAAAGAGATTAACGGGAAATATATGTCAAAATAGAAAGCACGGATGATCTGGCTGACCAAATTGTTTTACTTGCGAGAAATGATTGACAGGTATGAATAGACGTAGAGGCTCCGACGGGGAACGTGGTATCGAAAGGAAAATAACAGTTTATTCACAATGCCTATATTCAATTTGTTTATATACTTTATAAATACGATATGTTGGCCTTATACTTAAAATTGTGTTTCTATTAAAACATAAAGGAACAGGACGTTAAAGGGAAATTATTGTAACCATCAACGAAAACTTGTATAATTTACGGGATTGATGTCTCAACATTTTAAAACTTCGATTGAAAACAGTCCTGGTTGTTATAATTTTGAATAAAATGAAATATTTACGGTTTACAAATACAAATACAAATAGTTTATTGGCACAAACACAATTATTATAATTGGCAACACATTTTACAGTTCATTGTTAAAATCGTCTTTCTTTCATTTTCAAGTTAAAAAGGTTGATCCCATATTCATGATATTCATGATATTAAATTTTATTTTTATTGTATTTTTTCTTTGAATACAAACCAATATTTTACATTATTATCTATCCTCCATAAATACTAAAATATCTGTACAGGTAAAATTAAATTCTAATCAAGCTGGTACAGATTGATTTACGACCTTCCACTGGGATATTGTACAGCAGGTATTAATTACACTGAGACAACTGTCCGACCAGTCTGACATCTAGACGGATTAAGACATCCATAATAATAAGTCTCTACCCGTACTGTAGTGAGACACACAATGTCGTTTCTCCTAAACATTACAAATGTAGTGAGACACACAATGCCGTTTCTTCTAAACATTACACATGTAGTGAGACACACAATGCCGTTTCTTCTAAACATTACACATGTAGTGAGACACACAATGCCGTTTCTTCTAAACATTACACATGTAGTGAGACACACAATGCCGTTTCTCCTAAACATTACACATGTAGTGAGACACACAATGCCGTTTCTTCTAAACATTACACATATCTTCTAAACATTACACATGTAGTGAGACACTCAATGTCGTTTCTCCTAAACATTACACATGTAGTGAGACACACAATGCCGTTTCTCCTAAACATTACACATGTAGTGAGACACACAACGTCGTTTCTCCTAAACATTACACATGTAGTGAGACACACAATGTCGTTTCTCCTAAGCATTACACATGCATGTCACTCATATACATAGGAATCATTGCTTATAAAGTCATTGCCAAAAGGGGTTTTTTTTTAAAAATTTTAAAATTTTTTGGGGTTTCCCCCAAAAAAATTTTTTTTGTTTTTTCCAAATTTTGGGGGGAAAAATTCCAAAGGGTTTTTTTAAAAAAAAAGAAAAATTTGGGTTTAAAAATTTTTTTTTTAAAAAAAAAAAAAAATTGGTTTTTTTAAAAAAAAAAATTTAAAAAAAAATGGCCAAAAAAATTTTAAATTTTAAAAGGGTTTTTTTTTTTTTTCCGTTTTTCCCTTTAAAAAAAAAAAAAATTTTTTTTTTGGTTTGGGGTTTTTTTTAAAAAAAAAAGGAAACCCTTTTTATGGAAAAAAATTTGAAAAAACCTTTTAACCCCTTTTTTTTTTTTTCCCCAAAATTTTTGGGGGAAAACCCTTTTTTAAAAAATTTTAAAATTTTCCCCTTTTTAAAAAAACCCCAAAAAAAAATTTTTTTTTTTTTTTTTTTTTGTTTTTAAAAACCTTTAAATTTTTTTAAAAAAACCAAAATTGGGGGTTTTTTTTTTTTAATTTTTTTTTTTTTTTGGGAAAAAAAAAAAAAATTTTTTTTTTTTTTGGGTTTTTTTTTTGGGGGGAAAAAAAAATTTAAAAAAAATAAAAAGGGAAAAAAAACCCGGGGGTTTTTTCCCAAAAAACTTTAAAAAAACCTTTTTTTTTTTTTTTTTTTTTTTTTTTCCCCCCTTTAAAATTAAAATTTTTTTAAATTTAAAAAAAAATTTTGAAAAAAACAATTTTTCCCAAATTTTAAATTTAAAAGGGAATTTTTAAAAAAAGGGGTTTTTTTTTTTTTTCCCAAATTTTTTTTTTTTAAAAAAAAAAAAAAAGGGGGGGGAAAACCCCCTTTTCCAAAAAATTTTTTTAACCCAAATTTTAAAATTTTTTTTTTTTGGGAAAAAAAAAAAAAATTTTTTTTTTCCCTTTTTTTTTTTTTTTAAAAAATTAAAAAATTTTTTTTTTTTTAAAAAAAAAAATTTTTTAAATTTTGGGGTTTTTTAAAAAAAAAAAAAAAAAATTTTTTTTGGTTTTTTGGGGGGTTTTTTTGGGCCCCCCCAAAAAAAAAAAAAAAAAAAATTTTTTAAAAATTTTTTTTTAAAAAATTTACCTAAAAAAAAAGGGGGTTTTTTAAAATTTTTTTTTGGGAAAATTAAAATTTTTAAAATTTGGTAAAAAAATTTTTTCCCTTTTTTGGTTTAAAAAAGGGAAAAAATTTTTAAAAATTTTAAAAAAAAGGGGTTTTTTTGGGAAAAAATTTTAAAAAAAAAAAAAAACAAATTTTTTAAAAAAAAAAAATTTGGGAATTTTTTTAAAATAAAAAAAATTTTTAAAATTTTTTTTTTAACCCAAAAGGGTTTTAATTGGGGGGAAAAAAAAATTTTTTTGGAAAAAAGGGGGGAAAAAAAAAAAAATAAGATTTTTTTTTAAAAAAATTTGTTAAAAATTTTTAAAAATTTTTTTTAAATTTTTTTTTTTTAAAAAAAAAGGAAAAAAAGGGGGAAAAAAAAAAATTTTTTTAACCAAAAAAAAAATCCAAAGGGAAACTTTTTAAATTTTAATTTCCAAAAATTTTTTAAAATTTTTAAAAAAAAATTTTTTTTTTTCCCGGGTTTTTAATTTTTTTCCCCTTTTTTTTTTTTTAAAATTTTTTTTAAATTTTTTTGGGGGGTTTTAAGGGGGTTTAAAAAAATTTTTGGGGCAAAAATTTTTGGGGGGTTTTTTTTTTTTTTTTTTTTTTTTTTTTTTTAAAAAGGCCAAAAATTAAAAAAAAGGGGGAAACCCCCAAAAAAAAAAATTTTTTTAAAATAAAAAAACAAAGAAAAATTTTTTTTTTTGGGAAAAAAAATTTTTAAAATTTTTAAAAAAAAAAAAAAACCCAAAACCAAAAAAATTTAAAATTTTAAAAAGGGAAATTTTTTTTTAAAAAAAAAAATTTCCCAAAGAAACCCAATTGGGGTTTTTAAAAAAAAAAAAAAAATTTTTTTTTAAACCTTTTCCGGGTTTTTTTTTTTTTTTTTTTAATTTTCCCCAAACCCTTTTTTTTTTTTTTTAAATTTTTTTTAAAAAGGTCCAAAAAATTTTTTTTCCCAAAAATTTTTTGGGGTTCCAAAAAAAAAAATTTTTTTTTTTTTCCAAATTGGGTTTTTGGTTTTGGGCCCAAAAAAAAAAAAAACAAAATTTTTGGGTTTTTTAAATTTTTTTTTTTTAAAAAAATTTTATTTTTTTTTTTCCCCCCCAAACCCGGGGTTTTAAATTTTTTTTTAAAAAAAAAAAAGGGTTTTTAAAAGGGCCAAATCAAAAAATTTTTAAAAAAAAGGGGAAAAAAAAAAAATTGAATTTAAAAAAAAAAAATTTTTTTTTTTTTTTTTGTTTTAAAAAAATTTTTAAAAATTTTTTCCCAAATTAAAAATTTTTTTTTTTTTCCCCCTTTTTTTTTTTTTGGGGCCTTTTTTTTCCCCCCTTTTATTAAATTTTTATTTAAAAAAATTTTTTTAAAAAAATGGGCCCCAAAAACCCCTTTTAAAATTTTTTTTTAAAAAAAATTTTAAAAACCCCAAAAATTTTTAAATAAATTTTTTTTTTTGGGGGGGGTTTTTGGGTTTGGGGCCCTTTAAAATTTTTTTAAAAAAAAAAAAAGGTTTAAAAAAGGGGGGAAAATTTTGGGTTTCCAAATTTTTTAAAAAAAAAAAAAAAAAAAAAAAAAAAAACCCAAAAAAGGGAAACCCGGGGGGGTTTTTTTTGGGGAAAAAAAAAAAAGGGGAAAAACCCAAAATTTTTAAGGGGGTTTTTTAAAAATTTTTTTTTGGGGGGGGAAAAAAAATTAAAAAAAAATTTTTTAAAACCCTTTAAAAAAGGGGGAAAACCCCTTTTTTTTTTTTTCGGGTTTTTTTTTCCAATTCCTAATTTAAAAAATTTTTTGGGGGTTTTTTTTTTTAAAAAAAAAAATTTTTTTTGGGAAATTTTTTTTAAAAAAATTTTTAAAAAGGTTTTTTTTAAAAAAGGGGGGTTTTTTGGAAAAAAAAAAAAAAAAAAATTTTTTCCCGGGGGGAAAAGGGGGTTGGGAATTTTTCCAAAAAGGGGGAAATTTTTGGGGAAAAAAATTTTTTTTTTTTAAAAAATTTTTTTTTTGGAAAAAAAATTTTTTTTTGGGGGGGAAAAAAAAAAATTTTTTTTAAAAATAAAATTTTAATAAAAAAAAGGGGTTTTGGAACTTTTTTTTTAAAAGGGAAAAAAATTTTTTAAAAAATTTTTTTAAAAAAAACCAATACAAATTTTTTAAAAAAAAAAAAAAATTTTTTAAAAAATTTTTCCCTTTTGTGGGAAAAAAATTTTTTTAAATTTAATTTTTTAAAGGGGGTTTTTTAAAAGGGTTTTTAAATGGTTTTTTTAACCTTTTTTTTTTTTTTTTTTTGGGTTTAAAGGGTTTTTAAATTTTGTTTTTTTAAAAAAAAGGGGGTTTTGGTTTTTTGGAAAATTTTTTTTTTTTTTGGGGTTTTTTTTTTTTTTGGGGGTTTTTTAATTTGGTTTTTTTAAAAAAATTTTTTGGGTTTTAAGTTGTTTTTTTAAAAATTTTTTTTTTTAATTTAAATTTAAAAATTTAAAATTTTTTAAAAAATTTTAAAAGGGGGTTTTTTTTTAATTTAAATTTTAAAACCCAAATTTTTAAGGTTTTTTTTTCCCTTTTTTTTTTTAAAAAAAATTTTTGGAAAATTTAAAAAAAAAGCCCTTTTGGTTTTAAAATTTTTAAAAAAAATTTTTTTTTTTTAAAAAAAATTTTCCCCAAATTTTTTTTAAAAAAAAAAAAACCCCAAAAAAAAAAATAAAAAAATTAAAAAAATTTAAATTAAAAAATTTTTCCAATTATTTTTAACCCCAAAAAAAAAAAAAAAATTTTTAAAAAAGGGGGCCCCCTTTTTTTTAAAAAATTTTTGGGTTTTAAAAAAAATTTTTAAAAAAAATTTTTTTAAAAAAATTTTAAATTTTTTTTTTTTTTAAAAAAATTGGGTTTAAAAAATTTAAAAAAAAAAAAAAAAAAAAAAACCCAAATTTAAAAATTTAAAAAAAAAAATTTTTTTTTTTTTTTAAAATTTTTAAAATTTTTTAAAAAAAAAAAAAAATTTTTAAAAAAAAAAAAAAAAAATTTTTCCAAAAATTTGGAAAAAGGGGGAAAAAAAAAATTAAAATTTTTTAAAAAAAAAAAAGGGTTTAAAAGGGTAAAAAAAAAAAAAAATTTTAAAAAAAAAAAATTTCCCTTTTTTAAAAAAAAAAATTTTTTTTTAAAAAAAAAAAATTTTTTTTTAAAAAAAAAAAAAAATTTAAAATTTTACCCCAAAACAAACCCTTTGGGGTTTTGAATTTTAACCAAATTTTAAAAAATTTTAAATTTAACCCTTTTTTAAAAAATTTGGGCCCTTTTTTTTTTTTTTAATTTTTTTTTTTTTAAGGTTTTTTTTTAAAAGGGGGGGTTTTTCCCTTTTTGGGGAAATTTTTTTTTAAAAGGTTTCCGGGGTTTTTTTTAAAAATTTTTTTTTTTTGGGGGTTTTTTGAATTTTTTTTGGGGGGCCTTTTGTTGGGGGCCCCCTTTTCCTTTTTCCCCTTTTGGGACCCGGGGGTTTTTTCAAAAAAATTTTTTAAAAATTTAAAAAAGGAATTTTTGGCCCCCAAAAAAATTTTTTTTTAAAAAAACCAAATTTTTTTAAATTTTAAAAAAATTTTTCCAAAATCAAAAATTTTTGGGGGGCCAATTTTTTTGAATTTTTTTGAATTTTTAAAATTTTAATTAAAAAAAAAAATTTTTCCCCCCCAAAAAATTTTTTTAAAATTTTTTTTTTTTCCCTTTTTAAAAAATTTTTTTTTTAAAAAAAAAAAAGGGGAAATTTTCCCCCAAAAAAAAAAATTTTTTTTAAAAATTTAATTTTTCCCCCCTTTTTAAAAAAAAAATTTTTCCCAAAAAAAAAAAATTTAAAAAAAAAAAAACCCAAAAAATTTCCCTTTTTTTTTTTTAAAAAAATTTTAAAAAAAAAAAAAATTTTTAAAAAAAACCAAAAAAAAAAATTTTAAAAAAACCCCTTTTTTTAAAAAAAAAAAATTTTTAAAGAAAAAAAAAAAAATTTTTAAAAAAAAAAAATTTTTTAATTTTTAAAAATTCCAAAAAATTTTTTTAAAAATTTCCAAAATTTTTTTTAAAAAGGGAAAATTTCCCCCCAAAAAAAAAATTTTAAAAGGTTTCCAATTTAAAAAAATTTTTGAAAAAAATTTTCCCCAAATTTAAAAATTTTTTTTTCCCTTTTTTTTTTTTTTTTTTTGGGGGGAATTTTTGTTTTTAAAAAAGTTTTTTTTTTTTAAAAATTTTTTTTTAAAAGGGGGTTTTTTTCCTTAAACCAAAAAAGTTTTCCCCCCCCGGCCCCAAAAAAAAAAAAATTTTAAAATTTTAAAAAAATTAAAATTTTTCCCCTTTTTTTTAAAAACCCTTTCTTTTTTTTTTTTTGGGGAAATTTTTTAAAAAAAAAATTTTTTTTTTTTTTTCCCAAATTTTTTTTTTTTTTTTTTAA
>JAASAO010000164.1:12500-45000 GCA_017311375.1 Mytilus coruscus
CTTTATTATATACATATACCTCACGTAGATGTTTTTTATGTGACATGACGTCTTACAGATAAGGAGGTTTGAAATGACGTCATACAGATTACAGGTTTGACATGACGTCATACAGATTAGGGGTTTGATAAAAACTTTGCAACAGTGACTGCAATCGATGACGTGACGTCATACAGATTAAAGGTGTGATAAAGCCTTTGCAACCGTGCTGATATCGATATCATCACGGGTGGCTGATACAGCACGCTTGCCAATGATTGTATTACACATACAATTTATCTGTATTTACTACTTAAGTATATAATAAAACGTTTATATCATACATTGGGTGTACAATGATGTTGTTCATTCGGGAAACAAGATGTATTTTAAGCGCGTATGTCATCATATTTATCAAGTAAGACTACAATGTAATGAACTTCTCGAATCAGCTTCTTTTTATATGAAATAATAACCACTTTTAAACTATTTTTACACTCTGAACATCTGTACATTTAAAGACATAGGGACGCCTACGTTCTGAAGTATACCATACTCACGTATACACTACATGGAAAGAATTTGTAAAAAAAAAAAATAAGCACGAACAGCGCTTTATAAAGATGTGTAAAAAAGATGTTGATCCCCCCCTCTCCCGCCACCCATAAACAAAAATAATAATCGTTCAACTAATTCAACCAACTAATTTCTTGGAAACAAATACTGATTTA
The DNA here is from genome assembly GCA_017311375.1 of Mytilus coruscus. Lineage (NCBI taxonomy): Eukaryota > Metazoa > Mollusca > Bivalvia > Mytilida > Mytilidae > Mytilus > Mytilus coruscus. The sequence continues at coordinate 13,211 of JAASAO010000164.1, forward strand.
TACTTAATATCACTCTTTTTTATCACTGATAGTACATGTAGTAATGATATTTACGTGTCCTGTCATTTCGTCGATTTTATGAGTGAGAAAACGATATTTTTGCAACCTGAGCACAAAGATAAAAATGTAGGGAATATGTATACAAATGCTGTTCCGTACCATGTGTGTAGTTATCATTAGCCTGTAGGCCCTAACTCTTTGTGTGTATGTTGCATTTTCAACATAGCCATGGAGAAGTTGTCTTGACAACTGAATTGTTGAGACAGACATTGATTGTAGTAGATAATACAACAAGAAAAGACATTCATTAGATATCCTTAAAGCAAAAGGTTGTTACTTTACACATGTAAATAGAACAGAAGTATAACTGTATGAATACTGTTTATAAGTTAACTTTATGCTGCATTTTTTTTTTTTTTGTCGTTTGGTTGCTGTCTTTTACATATACCTCATAATTCCTTTTATTGGCAATAAAAGGAAGTACGTATAAATTATCTAATTTCCGTATTATACGATCTAAACCAATGTTTGCTCAGACTTTAGTTTTCCATATTGTTTTTGTGTACAATGTTGTTTGTCTTTTCGTCGTTATTGATCGTTTCTTGCCATGGCATTGTCAGATTGTTTTAAACTTATGAGTTTGAATATCCCTTTGGTATCTTTCGTGTCTCTATTTTTAATACTTACTTTAAGAAAATAAGATGGACTGGATATGCCAGAAATACTATATTTAATTGAACGTTAATTTCGTGCATTTTGATTTTATTAGGTACTAAGTAATGTTAGACGCAAATCAATATAAAGGATTTTCCTTTTGTATTCTATTTATTTTCTTCCTTAACGATTGTAAAAGGCTGATAAAGCCCGATGGCACAGTCTGCAGTGCATATCTTTTAATTTTGAAAATACGTACAGCCAATTCATCCTTAATTTGTTTTAAACACTTTTCAACATTTGAAAGTCGACGAAACCTAGTCGGGAAGTGTGATATTAAAGAATACTTATGAAATGAATACTTAAAGGATTTTTGTCACAATTTGCATTCAGTCAAATAGGAATTCATTACTAATCTACTATACATTGCTATTGGAGAAAATCCTGATGAAATTTGACAATTTCTCCGTTTTGTTAAACTTATGACATTCTATTCAAACATAAAAAAATTACTATCTTAAAAACATATAGCTTTTCTCCCAAAAGAAAATTTGTATTGCAAGGACCTTCGTTCCATTCAATTTTCCGATAAAATTGACATTGACTGATTTTTTTCCGATTTGGTCTTCAGTTGTCACTTAAATGCACTTATAACGATCACTTGACTATACAGGTTTAAATATACGACATAATGTTATTACAACTATTAGTATTATACAGTTATTGGCTTATGATGAGGTTGATACATTGATTTATCAACCCCAGAGATATGATATTCTCCGAGGCCAACTGCCCAGCGTGAATGTCATATATATGGAGTTGATAACTCAATGTATCAACTGATATCAAAAGTCAACAATTGTTTTATTATATTACTATTTTTATCCATCTCCAATTTCTAGTGTTTGCTCACGATATTTAATTGCTCCTTTTAAACTAAAAATATTATATGCTCTGGCAGTTGCTAAACTTTTATTAGTTAAAATATTCAATAAGATATATTAAATAAAATAACATAAAAAGAAGAAAATGAGAATGTGCATGACGTACTACCGGTAAGCCTACGCTATTGACGTTGCCAAGGTTTATAGGTACACGTTAGCTGTTCCAAATCTTGTACATGTATTAACCTTTCGTAACATATTCACACGGTGAATGTAACTTTTATCAAAGAAGATTCTCTACGTTTTAGCCAATGAGAAAAAGTATAGTTATATAATAAATACATATAAAAGCTTATATACAGTCACTTTTATTAAAGATTAAGGAAAATGTTACCAAAAAATATTATGAAATCAACCGGGGAAAATTGTCTCTATGTTTTTAATTCTGTATGCCCGGCTTTCAAAATATTAAACAATGGTGTATCGATTACTTGTATAAATAACGGCATACGTTTAAAAAAAGACGATGATCCTTCAAGTTAGCATTTAATACAAATTGTATATACTACTTTCTTCACTTTCGGTCTCCACTGAGAACTATACTGATTTTGGCGCATGTGGCCATTTTCTTGTTCTCTGTAGCTGTCGAAGCCTTTCCCATGCGGTCCCGTGTGTAACTTCCAAGTGATACTGATTTTAAAACAATGATAGAAAAATGATAAAATGTATGGAAGCATTGGGGTGACAACAAGATACAGATAATTAAAAAAGCATAAAATGTACGGGACATTCAGGTCAATTGCGATTTATTTTACAATTCTATATAAGTTTTCGAGCTAAAAATAGCTTAAACTTAAAAATGGACTACGTTATTTTTCTCGTTTGAATTGTTTTACATTTGTCAATTGGGTCCTTGTATAGCTTACTCGGTAAACTTTCTATGCCGTATGGGTTTTACTCATTGCTGAAAGCCGAACGGTGACCTATAGTTGCTAACTTTTACGTCATTCGGTCTATAGTGGAAATTTGTCTCATTTGCAATCATACCACATCTTCTTATTTATATGCATTCCCGTTTACATGTATGTAGAAATACACATTGGTGTAAAACTTTCTTAAAACGTAAATTAATACACACGTATACAAAATTAAATAATGATGTAATAAGTCATGTAACGCAAATTTGATTGGATGACGTCTGTTGACACCATATCTGTGAATGCACAATCGCCCGTAGGTTATGTTGTGTCCGCAACATGTAATAAAATACGTAACATTATAATGCAATGTCATCTGATTTCGATGTCAAGATGGTCACATATGAGTGGGAGATCCTTGCTGACTTTTAAGTGACTACATTTGAGCTCATACTACAACGTACTATATATAACAGACCGAAATCAAAGCAATCGGAAAAAAGACAGGTTTAAAACTAAGCTTTTTATGATGCATGATGATAAGTCGATCCTTATTCATTTTGTGATTGATTGTTGCGTGCTAAACGTCCAATGGAAACTATAACATACATTTCTTAGCTTTATTTTTTTTCTAAATGGTAGAAATAAGTAATGTCCTGTAGAATGGCTGATTGAATGACAAAGACACATGTATTGAAAAATGTAATAATCTATGTGACACTTGAATACCTTCGTCATTCTTACATAACATTTCCTGAGAGACAAATAAATCCCTACTGAATGAAAAACTGCTTATCTGATGAACTTCTTGTTTTAACATCAGTGTTTTCTATCTGGGATGTGATATCTTTTTTTTTTTCAAAGCATCTATAGCGTCTTTTATTTCGTTAAATAGTTAAAAATGTTTCTCCTCCTATTATATAGATAAAACTTATCATGTTAAAATAAACTATATTTTATCTTCAAATTTACTGAAATTTAGATATGCAGTGTAGTTGCTTTTAAAAATTTCCTTGTCTGATATTGGATATGCGTACGGAAGCGTATTAAACTCAAAATTTCGACTTTTCCTCACTTTTTATACGTTTGCGACTATCACATTCACAGTCATTTACTTCAGCAAGCGGAGACCCATATACATCATAAACTTGATAAGCATTTCTAATTAACAAAACCATTTTAAAGAGGTTATTTTAGACAGAAATTTTTTTTCGCGGAAAAATAAAGAAAAAAAAGGTTCAATGCCAATTTGTTTTACTATGTCCCTAATACGCTTCCGTATATTTGCTACTTGCAACTCAAAGAATAGAACACTTTCAAGTTATGTCCTTCACTGGAAAAGTTCGTCAATTATGCTTGCCTTTAAGACGTCATTTACCAGGTAGAGAGGATCTCCTCAGTGGGAAATCTAGTGACAAAATATTACCACCCCTGTAAACACTAAAACTAGATCCTTTCAATGTTCGTCCCATTTTAGCAAGGATGCTATCAATTATAAATTCATGGGAAAACGTTCTGGTAAATAATAAAAATAAAAACAAGTTGAAATAAAAACAAAACTTCAATTTATGTTATCATTTCCTTCATTAAATAGAAATCGACGAGTACAGCAGACTAAGGAACTTGGTGTAAAATTGGTTTAAAATGTTGCTATGCGAATACATTCCTGGAGTACCAACTTCAATATATATTTTTACTTGCTGTATACTTCTCTGGAACATGCTAGTTATCTGTATATATATGCAGCTTGATCAGAGAAAGCCAGGCAAAAAATTTAAAGGAATCGATTGATATCCAACAAAGATTAGCACTTTTGAAATTAAGTTACTAAGCAAATTCAAACGGACCTTATCCCGATGTAAACATTGAATGTGATTAGATCGAGAAGGCCGCAAAAACATTTTCAAAAATCGAGACGACCTTTTCTTAAAATCGTATAAAAATAAAAATAAGAATATTTATCTTTTATTTTTAACCTGCACAGACAGACTTTTATATTGGTATATTCATGAAAGAAAATATTTCTATATTTAATTTTCATGTGACAAGAGCAGACCGGTGTACTCTGAAAACTTAGAATGTGAAAAATAAGTATATTAACTTGGGATATTGTAACATGCTGAGGACTGTGTGGAACACTCAATTGGTGACCCGAAAGATCTTTCGATTTTGTATGTACATGATTTTTCCATTTTTTTTTTTATCAATATGCAACAAAGATTGGCATTTCATAGATTTCAGTTTCACAAGCTTCTAATCCAATTATCTCGATACATACTGAACATAAAACATCGTGGATTTGCATGTCTATTTCTAATAACTCAGTTTAACAAATAATTTCTTTAAAATGTACAATTGTTATTTAGAAATAACTTTGATCAATGTCGTCACCGGCATTGTTTTATTATTGATTTTCTCGACTCTATCATAAGAAGAGGTAATTTTCTTTTGTTCTTTTCACAAGATTTCCCACTGCTGTATCCCTGCACTATTAAAGTTCTTCAAGCGTCTTCGTGATCGTCATTATGCAGGATAAACTAGAAATAATGTTTGTTCCGTAGGTACTTAATCACAATTCCATATTGACAGCAGTGCTGATTATCAATTATAAGAATTTAATTTGTCGAATAATTCGTGCAATATAGCATCATATTTTTTCAACCGCTCGCTCAACATGAAAAGGAAGTAACGATGCCCCTAAACGCATGAATGATGTTCACTAAATCCAAAGTTTTTGACGGAAATGCAACGAACTCGAAAGAGGTCTATTAAGACAATCGTTTAATGTTTATTTCTATTAGCTTGAAGCTCAGGATTATGTACGAAGATGTTCTTTAACGGACCAATGATTGCATTGTAAAACAAACGTGACTGTCGCATAAACTCGATGTAGAAACTGAAATTTACAAAGGTTTTACAGAGCTCCAGATAATCTGCGTATTTGCGTTATCACGCAATACAAATAATTAAAACCCAATGCATTGCCCATTGCAGGGTTCAATAACCCAATTAATTCAAAGGAAAACCCAATTATATGCCAAAACCATGAGTTCTTAACGCTTTTATTCGCTATCGTTTGCGTTATTTACCCTTATCTGATTACAGTCGTCGCGTAAATCTATTTTTATAAAATTTATAATTGGAAATGTCCTTTCGTTCCTAAAATAGAGCCCTGCATCAAGTAGCTGTAATGGGTCCCTGTTGGAATTTTTCGTTGCTCAAAAGGTACATGTGTTTATGAAAACATTTCGATCTTCTCGGCGTTTATCCAATTAGCGTGTGACATACTGTGATATTTTTCGAATTCCTCGGATTTATCATAACATACAATGAATTAAAACGAAAGTAAATGTCCGATAACAATATTGAATAGAAGCATGTTTTCGGCTTCTTTTGATAGCTGAGAGAAAGTTATGATGATAACAAGACTCAGCTAGTGATTTTAGGAAGCGTCCATTGAACGCACGGGCATGTTTGCGTACCTTAACGAGAACATTGCTATAGAACGATAAACACGGGGTTTCGTCAAAAACGAATTCAGTTGGAAAAAGTGAAAGGCCAAATCAATTATGACATGATATGTAGTTGGAAAGCATCGGAAACCAAAAGTTCTGATAAGAGACAACTTAACCCAGATTTATGTAAATTGAATTAAACAAAAACAGTTTATATATTATTTTTTTTCATTTTAGTTGTTGAATGAATACACATAGATATAGGAAGATGTGTGAGTGCCAATGAGACAACTCTCCATCCAAACATATCCGTTTTTACGTCAAATTATGCAACTTGACACTTTCTTTGTTTTTGGTCTAATTGTTCTGGATGCTTAAGATAGTTGTCTTATTGGCAAGTGCAGTATAACATTGTCATTTATTTACTTGATGTTGCAGAATTATTTGTAAATTGAAGTTGAATGTGGTCTCCATCATTAAACCACCCTATAAATCTCAAGGTTTTGGGGTATATCTTAAATCTGGGAACTACTTTTATACGACCGCAAAAAATTTTGTGGTCGTATATTGGTATGACGTTGGCGTCGTCGTCGTCGTCGTCGTCGTCCGGCGTCGTCGTCGTCGTCCGAAGACACATTAGTTTTCGCACTCTAACTTTAGTTTAAGTGAATGGATCTCTATGAAATTTTACCATAAGGTTCAATACCACAAAAGGAAGGTTTGGGATTGATTTTGGGGGTTATGGTACCAACAGTTAAGGAATTAGGGGCCAAAAAGTGGTAAAAAAAAGGCATTTTTGTAACTTCCAGACAATAACTTGTGTATAAGTGTATGGATCTCTCTGACATTGTACCACAAGGTTTCATATCACAAAGGGAAGGCTGGAATTGATTTTGGGGGTAATTGCCTTAAAATTTTAGGAATAAGGGGCCAAAAAAGGGGCAAAAAACAAGCATTTTTCTAGTTTCATGACAAAAACTTGTATGTAAGTGTTTGGATATTTCTGAAATTGTACTACAGGTTCCATATCACAAAGGGAAAGCTGGAATTGAGTTTGGGGTAATTGCCCGAAACGTTTAGGAATTGGGGGCCAAAAAGGGGCAAAAAATAAGCATTTTCTAGTTTCCAGACAATAACTTGTGTTCAAGTGTATGGATCTCTTTGAAATTGTACTGCAAGGTACCATACCATAAAGGGAAGGCTGGGATTGATGATGGGGTAATTGCCTCAATATTTTAGGAATTAGGGACCGAAAAGGGCAAAAACAAGCATTTTCTAGTTTCAGGACAATAACTTGTGTGTAAGTGTATGGATCTTTCTGAAATTATACTACAAGGTTCCATATCACAAAGGAAAGCTGGGTTTGAGTTTGGGGTAATTGCCGTAAATGTTTAGGAATTTAAATAAAACAAATTTTCTAATTTTCAGACAATAACTTGTGTTCAAGTGTATGAATCTCTGAAATTGTACTGTAAGGTATCATACCACAAAGGAAGGCTTGGATTGAGTTTGGGGTGATGAATCATAAGGGGTTCAAAAATTTGAGGGGGATTTTTTTTCTTTTAAAATTTTCCATTTTAAGTTGGTTATTTCTGATTTATATTTAAAAGCAAATAATAATGATATGGTAGGAGATACACACCAAACAGAATGTGTAAATTATTATATAATAAGTATTGTGCAATAGCAAGAAATTTTCAATTGCACAGTATTGCACAATAGCAAGAAATCTTCAATTGCACAGTATTGCGCAATAGCAAGAAATCTTCATTTGCACAGTATTGCGCAATAGCAAGAAATATCCAATAGCACAATATTGCGCAATAGCAAGAAATTGTCAATTGTACAGTATTGCGCAACAGCAAGAATATTCAATTGCACAGTATTGTGCAAAAGAAGATACTTCGTATAAATTGCTTATTTCTTGACCTATTTCAATGGGGTTTTATTCTTGAATTCTTGGGGTTCTTTAATATGCTGAATCTAACCGTGTATTAACTGTTTGGATTTTGGGCCCCGTTTTTAAATTGGTCCACATTGAGGTTCAAAGGGTCCAAAATTAAACTTTGTTTGATTTCATCAAAAATTGAATTATTGGGGTTCTTTGATATGCTGAATCTAACCGTGTATTTAGATTCTTAATTTTTGGTTCCGTTTTCAAATTGGTCTACATTTAGGTCCAAAGGGTCCAAAATTAAACTTAGTTTGATTTTAACAAAAATTGAATTCTTAGGGTTCTTTGATATGCTGAATCTGAACATGTATTTAGATTTTTGATTATGGGCCCAGTTTTCAAGTTGGTCCAAATCGGGGTCCAAAATTAAACTTTGTTTGATTTCAACAAAATTGAATATATGGGGTTCTTTGATATGCTGAATCTAACCATGTATTTAGATTTTGGATATTGGACCATAATAGGTGAATGTCCAATTTAAAATTTTAAGTTCTTAGACCACATTCATTCTGTGTCAGAAACCTATGCTTTGTCAAATATTTAATAACAATCCAAATTCGAGCTGTAGTAAGCTTGAATGTTGTGTCCATACTTGCCCCAACTGTTCAGGGGTCGACCTCTGCGGTCGTATCAAGCTGCGCCCTGCGGAGCATTTTATTATTTTATTAAAAAGTAGATCTGGCAAATAGGTGAAAGGACTGGCAAAACTTTCTTACCGCACCTAAATTTCACATATATTACATAAAAATCTAAACACTTAGCCACACCTACCCCAACTATAAACTGTAGGTAGATCATATGGTATATAGAAAGGCAATTAGTTACTGTCCAACTAGTGACACCAGCAGCAGTTTACATAAGTTTTGAGAAAATATAAAACTGACAGAACGTTTAAAACGGGACACAAATTAAACGTACAATTGTTCGTCAGTGAATAAACCAAATAAAAGAGCTAAGCACATATACAAAGAAAGAAACACATTTAAGATGGAAACACATCTGGGGTTGATATAATGTGATTATAACATGCCTAAATATTCAATATTGTGTTGATGAAAAACCCAATACATTAAGGAGCTTGGTAGTGAAAACCCAATTTGATATTTGCTTGAGGGGTGAATTGGAATTGATAATGCAATTAAAAACTTTATCACCCAATTACATAAAAAATGGTGGGTAAAAACCCCAATTTGTGAATTCTTATCTGGAGCTCTGCGGTTTATCATTACTATTTTATTCCAGACTGTATATGTAGCTAGAATTTATTGCTGGTTAGCAGGACTACTTTTTATATACATTTAGTTAATGGATGTATAGGTATTTTAATGTCAAGCAAACCTTGACATAGATTGATTGATTTTGTTTGCCTAACGTCCATTGGCAAATAGTTCATGCATGCTCAGAGCGAGAACAAAATTAACAATTAATAAAATAGGTAAGCCTGTAATAGGGGTCGACCGGGATGAAGGGTGGGAATTTTGAGTGCAACTGGAAAATGAGGGCATATTGTAGATGGACAGAAATTTGCCTTGCAACATACAATCTACGGATCCCTCATTTTAAAAGTTTCTGGAAGGGTTCTTAACATACAGAGAACATGGTACTTTTTCTACACGAGGCATAAAATTTAACGTCCCCATTCTGACATCACATAGCTACAAATTCTTGCATCCAGCACAGCCAAACGGACGTCCTGTTTTGGCAAGCGTTTTACTGATTGTCGGGGTATACCAAAGCGTGACTATTATATTTCTGTACCACATTTAACCATTGGGGTAGCCTTGACATATATAAACGATGGCTAACCTATCAATTAAAGTATAATGATTATACACAAAAAGGAATGTTGATATTTTATAGTGTGTCTTTCTGTGTTGTGACGTTACACTATTGTTTCAGGTAGGGTGAAGGTTGGCGCCTATTAAATCGTTTAAACCCGCTGCATTTGTTTGCACCTGTCCTAAGGCAGGAACCTGATGTTCAGTGGTTGTTGTTTGTTGATGTGGTTCATCAGTATTTCTAGTTTCTCGTTTTTATATAGAGTAGACCGTTGGTTTTCCTGTTTGAATGGTTTTACACTAGTCATTTTGGGGCCATTTATAGCTTGTTGTTCGGTGTGAGCCAAGGCTCCGTGTTGTAGGCCGTATAATGGTTTACTTTTTCAAGTTGTGACTTGGATGGAGAGTTGTCTTATTGGCACTCATACCACATCTTCTTATATCTATTATAATTTGAAAATGAAGGAATTTCGGTTGACAACGCCTCCAAACAAACATGTACCTAATAAGATAAGTAACAAACCAACTATTTTTATGAGTACTTTGTAAGCTGACCTTATAACACAACTTTTATCAATGAATCGTGAAAATATGTCACGATTAGGTTAAAACTGCAAGTTGGACATGTACATGCACCTTTCACCTGTCTGATTATATATACCTTTTAATTAGAGTTATTGACAAATTGACCAAATCTAACAACATTATCTTTGACCCTACAATGAGTCATGCTGACATGCTTTTTGCACCACAATACTTCAAAATATAAAATGTACATTTAGAAACTGGCTTCATTAAGAAAACTGTTCAACATTGATCCTTTTGACATGTAAAACAGGAAAAATCACAGAGCCTGGGAATGGGCCGCCCTTTTCCTATATTGTGTGTGTGTGTGTATTTTTAGTATATATATTACTTAATATTCCAAGATATTTTCATTTTGTTCTTGCTCTTGTTCATTAGAATCTACGATAACAGTAGTTCCCAAAAAAAAAAAAAAAAAAAAAATGAGGAACAAATCATGGTAACAAATGATAACCAAATCATATGATTTCTTTATGATTTGAAAGTGATAATATTTCACATACTAATGAGCTAACAAATCACAGCAACAAATCACAACCAAATCGCTTCCAATTCATAAGCAAATCACAAACAAATTGTCAAGAAATCGTTTTGAAATCATTAACAAATCAGAGGTCATTTCTTTCCTACTTCAAGCAAATCACAAACAAATTGTTTTCAAATTGTAAAGAAATTATAAACAAATTGTTATCAAATATTTAACAAATCAGAAGTAAATCATATTCCTACTTCAAACAAATCACAAACAAATTGTTTTCAAATTATGAAGAAATTATCAACAAATTGTTATCAAATCTTTAGCAAATCAGAAGTAAATCATATTCCTACCTCAAGCAAATCACAAACAAATTGTCAAGAAATTGACATCAATCATCAATTCACATATTTTAAAAATCAGTTAGATCTAAGTCAAAATATGTTCTGCCCCAAAGTTTGAAGTGCATTTGTCTTCATTTTACCTTTACTCCTCCTCTCATTGTTAAGGAATTACTATCTCTGGTTGCAATAAGGGACGAATTGCTCCTCTGTCCTGTCTGTGAAAAGTTTCTCTTACTTCTCCCGAATGTGACTCTAACGAGATTTGGTAAACACATGGGCAACCACGTTTACTAGAAGGATATCGAATAGGCTATGGGTCTTAGTCTGAGTCCAACTCTACTAATGTAGCTGTGCCCTACAGCCCTGGATCTTGCCAGTAAACATCATGATAAATTAATACATTAAAACTTGCCAGTGAATTTTGTCTGATGACTCAGGAAGCTAGTCGTTAATTTCATGTCTCGATCTGTTTACACTTCTTTTACACATTTTTATTTTGAAAATTAATTCCTGACAGTACAAAATGATTACGAGATACTGAAATCCACAGTTTCCGAATTTAAAAGGTCAGACAACACCTTTGACATGTTTGAATAGTATTAATTGAATGTGTGAAATTATAAATAAATGACTGAGATTCCTTACCACTGTCATCATTGATAGTATATTTTACTCTTCATCTTGCAGTCTTCTTCGTTCAGTTAATTTAGAACAGTATTTGTAATTTGAATTTGATCTCAACCGGAAGTCAGAGATATACATAAACCCAGAAAATCCGAATGCAACAAAATTGTATTCATTGATGAATCACACCACGATAGCTAACAAAATTAACTAATCATTTTCAAATCATTTCATATGATATTCTAAGTAAACAAATCACAAAGAAATCACACCATTTTAGCTTACAAAGTTAACAAATGTTTTTCAAATCATTTCATACGATATTCTAGGTAAACAAATCATAAAGAAATCACGTCAAAACAGAAACAAATTGCTTACAAATCATAAAATTTAAAGAAATCACAAAGAAATCAGTTTGGAGGAATTTGGCGAATTGTTTGTAATTTCTTTAATGAATCGCAAGCAAATGGTACTAACAAATCGCATAATCTCTATAATGTGTGATAACACTTTGTGAGGGAATTCGATGTTTACCACGGTTCATTTCAACATATTTTTTGACAATACCACTATACCAATCAAAATGAATTTTTTTGCAGTGTTTTAAGAAATGATTTTGCTTTGTGTCCATGTATTATTTGTGAAACATTAAATGTTTTAAAATGGCGAATTTTCTGTATACAGTCAATAATTATGTAGACTTTTAAAGCCTCAACATTCTATTGCCTTAAATACGCAAATGAAAGATGCGAAAACTATACCAATACAGAACGACATGTTTTTGAAATTATAGCAAAACTTTTGGTTGACAAATTTTTATTCGTTATTGCAAAAAATGAACTTAAAATATCGGTCATTTTCTCCCTACAAAGCTTACCCCTATTACTTATTATGATGTGGACCGGTCATTGTTATTGAAACTTACGCAATTTGATTTTATAGTTTACCTTCAAACTGTTTATTTTTTTTTTCATACATGTATATTGATTAAATCAGAACGTGCATTAATGTGTACAGTAACTTAAGTGACCTTCAAACTGGACACAGGACGAATCCATATTATTTTGTATCAATGAAACTAAAGGTACATGTATGAAAAGAAAGATTAGTCACTTCTTATATTTTCACAAAATTTTCCACATATAGAGTTACTGTAGATCAATTAATTTTTAAGAGCCTATTCCAGAGAAAAAAGAGAACATTTATAAATCAGGCGTTTTTTTTTTTTCTCCATAAACAAGTAATGTTTCGAAGAGAAATGCCGAAATACATTTTACACACGGATACGCCAGGTAAAATTATTGTTTATCCTTCCAAAAAAAAAAAGAAAAAAAAAGGAGAAAATTCAGTCTCTTTATAATATTATAATTATAAAGATAAATAATTTGAGTAATTAACAAATTGCAAATACTTAAAAGTGTTACCAGCAGAAATCTTTCCTCCTACATGTTTCTAACATGCCCTCATTTTCCAATGACGATCCTAAACAATTTCCGTCCAACGTCCCGAACGACCATTCATTCAATGCATTGTTATTTTTTTTTTATTCCTTTTTGCCTGAAATATTTGCCACTGTATATAAATCATACAGCTTTCAATCAACCACCTTTTCCTTTTGAAAATATCAATACACAACATCTGTAACCTCTAGATGGGTTTTTCATCAATGGGATTTACAAATTATTTTAATATAAAACTTTAAAATTAAAAACAAGAATACCAGGTATCCCTTTTGGACATAGATCTTGTACACCTATTGAATTCACAGTTTTGTCGGTGAGTATCATTTAAATAATTGAATGCTACGTGTACCGTCGGAGAACTGGTTCCGAAGGGTAGAAGGGGCTTGCTATCTGTTTGATGGAATACATGAACCACTGTATTAGATATCTTCAACAGCCTTCATAATATGTGAGGTATCAGGTTGATATTATTTATGAATTTTAAATGATGTAAAATCAGATTTTCAAAATTCAAAGTGATGATTTTAACTTCGCCAATTAATCTGATATTGATAATTTCATAAAATATTCAATTATATTTTCAATATTGATATACATGTACTTTTGTTTTCCAAAATGTATAATGAGATATATATTTTCAAAATTTAAAAGATATGAGAAACTGAAATCCTAGTTCCTCGCTCCTTCCAGAATTTAATTCAGTGTCCCCATTCCATCGAGAGATCATTACGGCTATAGACTCAAAATATTAACCTTAAAACCATATAAAACCATATAAAACAGACAAACCATCAAAGGAGACGTAAATATGAACTAATGGAGATATAGGGTTGACGTCAACACAACAACAACCCAACAACACAACTTAATCGAAATACCCGATAAGATTGAAATGTTCTAAATGTAAAAACAAAATACCGAGCTCCAAGGAAAATTCAGAACGGAAAGTCCCTTAACAAATGGCAAAATCAAAAGCTCAAACACATAAAACGAATGGAAAACAACTGTCATATTCCTGACTTGGTATAGGCCTTTCCTTGTGTAGAAAATGGCGGATTAAACCTGGTTGTATAGCTACCTTAAGAATATTATAACTTTACAGAGCACAAGCACACCACATCAAATACAGGCACAATGAATTAAAGATTGTAGAAGACGTTACTTAGTTGTCTAACTTGAGTCTGATATAACATTCGTAACTTTGAACAATAAGATATCTTTCAACTAACAAATGAAAATAAAATTACCATACATCAGATGTTAAAATATTGTAACCATTTTATATAGAAATAAGGTAAAAACATCATTCGGTATATACAATTAAGGAGATTTGGTATGATTGCCAATGAGACAACTATTCACCAAAGTTCAAATGAAGTGGATGAAAGCAATTTTAGCCAACCGTACAGCCTTCAACAATGAGAAAACCCATACCGTATAGTCGGCTATAAAAGGCCCTGTAGAATGCTTACATGAAGCTTGATACCAAAATTCAGGAACCTGTGGTTTGTATCTTATTGAGGAATGTGGTACGAAAATTTGATACTTTATTAATGCTATTATGTTTAAGAATATATAAGTATTCGGAAAACAGGAAGTTGATGAGCGGTGGATGTGAAAACTCATAACACGGTAAAACGTAAAACGTGCGCACATACAGTTTGATTTAAATTCTTGAACCTCTGATTTGCAGTTTCTGAGAACAATGCAACAAACAAATCATGGAATTGACGGATACTTGAACGAAAGGAGGGACAGAGGAAAACCAGTAGTTTCCTCCTTTGTAAATGTAGCGTGTGAATAGAACTTCATTTTTACTATTATTGTAGTTCCATAAATGTGTACTATAATTTTGTGACAGTTTTGTACTTTAGTGTGTAGTGCAGTACAGGAACTGCATTGTTCTTTTCAGTACTTAAATATCATTTAACGTTTTACTGGAATTTCAGGTGTACTATTTTTTTTTAAAAGGTGCAAGTACCATAATTATTTTTATGACGAGTGACTTAATTGACGGTACTGTTGGAGCTATACTTGTTAACCTTCCAATTATTACATTGAATCTGTTGAAAATATTGTTGAAGCCTTGCTGCTTGTGTTTATAATGACCGTTTTGACTGCTTCGTCTTATAGTTATATTTGTCCTGTTCTGTGTTTACCAAGAAATGACGGTTTTGATGAAGTACCATGTTTTTATTGAAATATATCGTTTCAACGAATACTCGCTAATTTGATGCGAGCTTTCAAAATTTAGAAATTCCTATCAGTTGGAAAACCAACGAATAGGAACACTAGTTCTCGTAATTAAGGGAAAGAATTAAGTAATACAAATAGCTTGATTACTTTTCTTTACTTTGATACTATACTGATACAAGTAATTGTGAGACCATACATGTAGTTATATGTATTTCAGTAATATGTATTAACCTGTAAAATTCAAACAAACGTGTATATCCATACAGTCTTGTATTCATCAAGATTAAGAACGCCTCATGACCTGGAACAGACAAATGTATAAGTAGCAGGATTAACTTCTTTATTTATACATTGTACCTTAGTTGATAAAGGATTGCTGATAGTTCTGTTTTAATATACAACTGCAATATCACAATGAATAAATGTAAATCATTACTTGATTGATTGATTGATTAATTGTTGGTTGCTTAACGTACAGTGGCAAATATTTCATGCATATTCAGGACGAGTACAAATTAACAATAAATACAATAGGTAGTTCCCGTAATAGAGGCTGTCCGGAATGAAGGTCGGGGAAATTGTGACTGCCACTGGAAAATGAGTGTAAATTGGATAGGGACTGAAATTTTGCCTTGCAAAAGGCCACAAACGAACTCCTCAAAGAGTTGCTGCAAGGGTTCTTAACGTGCAGAGAGCGTGGCATTCTCTCTATACGAGGCTTCGGATTAAACGTCCCCATTCTGACCGGACGTGGCTGCGTACTTGTACATCCCGCACAGCCAAACGGACGCCCCACTTCGGTTAGGTTTTACTGTCGGTCGGCAGAAGACCTGTAGTAGCCATATTTCTATTCCCCAGTCATCCTTGGGGTTAAATCACAACTTGAGTCTCGTCTACCCTAATATAAAAGTGGACGGAACGAAACTGTGTAAGATGATAAATATGCAGACATGACCGGACATAATTGGAACGTTAAATCCAATGCCTAAAGTAATGTCATGCTATGTTCTGATCAGATCTAGTTTTAGTCTAGTTTTAGTCCGACCTTCATCCCTGTCGATCCTCTACTTTTGAAAAACCTACATGTTAGATTTATTATTAGATTTTTCTCGTAATTGAAAATGAATATGACAAAATCATTTTGAGGTCATATTTTAACTTGCTGTGGTACCGTTATTGTTCTGACACACCGCATACAATGTAGGTTGAAAATAATTGCGTAATACTGTCATTCATGACAAATATTTTATACGCAAAATTTAAGTAAGGTCAAGGCCATTTCGACTTTAAATGGTTGAAAACTTGATAGTTTGAGTTTTGTATTTAAAACCGTGGTTTTGTATAATGTTGTTTTATTGACAGATATCTAGGATTTAGTTGTTATAAAAATCTGCTACATGTAAACCTGAAACCAAAATAGTATAAGTTTCTTATTTGGCAGAATATAGAAAAGGAAAATAAGAAAAATTGAAATCCATCAAGATTTCTATATGTGAATTTGACCATGGACCTTAGTTTTAAAGAAAATTACTTCCCAAGTTTATGACAGGCATATTCTTATAGTACAAGGTTTAATTCAGATGTGAGATTAAAGGAAGAAAAATATGTCCCTGGTCACCCCACTTATATATTAAAAGTCGAACTCTCCATTACAATATTTTTAAAATTAACAATTAAAATTAGAGAAGCGAATATTAACAGTGAAACTTTATGCCTGGATACGAATTATATTCTGAGCAAACCTTAATCATAATAAAACCTTAATAAAATGCATGGCGGTCGATGAATACATTACAATTAACTCAGTTTGTTGACGAAAAAACAACAGTAGTGGATAACTTTAACAGAAACAATCAACGATCTGCCATGTTAATACTGCAATGGTATACCACGCCAGTAATCCTTGCTGTTGATCTGCCATGTTAATACTGCAATGGTATACCACGCCAGTAATCCTTGCTGTTGATCTGCCATGTTAATACTGCAATGGTATACCACGCTAGTACTCCTTGCTGTTGATCTGCCATGTTAAAACTGCAATGGTATACCACGCCAGTAATCCTTGGTGTTGATCTGCCATGTTAAAACTGCAATGGTATACCACGCTAGTAATCCTTGCTGTTGATCTGCCATGTTAAAACTGCAATGGTATACCACGCTAGTAATCCTTGCTGTTGATCTGCCATGTTAAAACTGCAATGGTATACCACGCTAGTAATCCTTGCTGTTGATCTGCCATGTTAAAACTGCAATGGTATACCACGCTAGTAATCCTTGCTGTTGATCTGCCATGTTAAAACTGCAATGGTATACCACGCCAGTAATCCTTGCTGTTGATCTGCCATGTTAATACTGCAATGGTATACCACGCCAGTAATCCTTGCTGTTGATCTGCCATGTTAATACTGCAATGGTATACCACGCCAGTAATCCTTGCTGTTGATCTGCCATGTTAAAACTGCAATGGTATACCACGCCAGTAATCCTTGCTGTTGATCTGCCATGTTAAAACTGCAATGGTATACCACGCCAGTAATCCTTGCTGTTGATCTGCCATGTTAAAACTGCAATGGTATACCACGCCAGTAATCTTTGCTGTTGATCTGCCATGTTAAAACTGCAATGGTATACCACGCTAGTAATCCTTGCTGTTGATCTGCCATGTTAAAACTGCAATGGTATACCACGCCAGTAATCCTTGCTGTTGATCTGCCATGTTAAAACTGCAATGGTATACCACGCCAGTAATCCTTGCTGTTGATCTGCAATTTTAAAACTGCAATGGTATACCACGCTAGTAATCCTTGCTGTTGATCTGCCATGTTAAAACTGCAATGGTATACCACGCCAGTAATCCTTGCTGTTGATCTGCCATGTTAAAACTGCAATGGTATACCACGCTAGTAATCCTTGCTGTTGATCTGCCATGTTAAAACTGCAATGGTATACCACGCCAGTAATCCTTGCTGTTGATCTGCCATGTTAAAACTGCAATGGTATACCACGCCAGTAATCCTTGCTGTTGAAAAATGAAAGAACTATAATATAATTTATATAATGCTTAGTTTTCATTGATTATTATTCAATGTTTTAGTTCTCATACGACTATCAAATAAAGGTGGGTTGATACAATATGATATTTGCCAGATAATGTACTACAAGGGTGTCATTCGGTTTATCGAAGACTCAGCCCGCTGATCTACCTTGGCATTAAGTTACATGGGAGAAATGTCCGAGAAGGCTAAGGTCTGTTGAGAGTAAGTTGGTCAACATTTCTACCAGTTTCCTGTAGAATTGTTGTATCCAAATAGCTTTTAGTATCCTGAAAATGGTTCAACATCAACAAAAGAACAACGTTAAAATTAAAAGTCTAATCTGTGTAATCTCTGAATAAAAGTGAAAGGCGACACGAGACTCTTTCAAATCTTCATTACAGTATATTTGAAGATTTACAATTTGAGTATCGAATATATACAGCCAAATTTGCATCTAAACATGACACATACACTGACGAAACTGAATGTGGTACATATGAATTATTTACTGAGTTGAGCATGCAATATATTACATATTTTTATAAAATTACAAATAAAATGTCCGTTGATGAGTAAATCACATTGAACTCAGTCCGTTGACAAATTGTAACCGTAAACCCTACATTAATTTGATACTTAAAGCTCTTTGTTCTTAGTATTCTATGTGGTTAAATCAATCCGTATACACATTACATATATGCATTGCAATGTACACTCTAAGATAATAGTTTATAATTCAATAACGAGTCCCCTACTTTTAGTACTAGCGACTGTCTAAAAGTAACCTAATATGGGTTCTACTTGTTTTGTGTTAATTTTTATGGTATTTCATACGATGACCTATCAACGTCATTTGGGCTCTGTTGGATAGTAGTCGCATTGGCAATCATAGTACAGATCCTTATTTTATTTTAACTTTTAATAAGAAGCAAAATAGATAACAAGTACTAAAGTTGTATTGCTACACCTTGAAGAAAAACATAAGTAAATCATAACTTTATAAAGTGTGTTTGGTTTCTGTTTTTGCAGGAAGAAGGAGGAAGCTTATACATTTTTTATAAACCAATATGAAATACTGATCATATATCATGTATATAGAGATACAATTCTACTACGGATTTATTAATATTTTATCTCATAGTATTGGATAGTACATGTATATCATGTGAATCGGTCAGACCATATGGTTTTCGAAAAATCAAATATTGTTCAGACACCCTTATGTAATCAATTTTAAACCATTGTCGTGACGTCAGCCTATTCATTTACCGTGGATTCTTTTCTAGAATCAACGCTTCCTCAATCCGTCGCTGAATTGGACTCACCAAATTATATTCAATTGTTTCCTTTGTGTGCCTAATTTCATTAAGTTTGAATTGGCTAATTTACTGATTTCTGTTCACTAATGGAATCAATATAAAACTTACCTTTAATTTTGTAATTTCTATATGCCTTCACTGGGAATCGAACCTGTCCTTGAAATCTGTTATGCACATGCAACATATCGACGAAACCTCTCGGCTACCAATAGGTTACGATTTAAATGTCTATTTTATATAATTTATATAAATGAACATATGATATATATCGGTACAACAGACACACAGGGCTTGTACCTTTATATATACATAATAGGCAAACGTAAACTATAAGTTGGTAGCCGCGAGGTTAACATGGTTAAGATCAATGAGTTAAAGGTAGGGACTTGTCGGTTTAGATTCGAATCCCTGTATTCTCTTTTCTCTAGTTTTCCTGGGTTTTTTTTTTTTCGTTTTTTTTTTCTTGTTTTGTATGGTATTGTGGATATTTTTGTAATAATAGCGAGTTTTGACGTTTATTTTTGGATTATTATTGGCTATTTCACATATTTGAAACGAAAATGATTACATTCTATTTGTTCATTTTTGTTTTATAAAATTAATATAGCATGATTTCATCTTTTTACTAAAAATTTTACATATGTTTATTCGCAAATTCCTATGCGAGAAAATCGTGATGTGCCTAGAATTAGGCTTCTTGCTAGAAATTTCTGTAACATACTTATAATTTATACTTTAGGTATGCTCCTTGGTCGGGTTGTTGTTTCTTTGACACATTCCCCATTTCCATTCTCAATTTTATAGAAATAAGTTCGAATATGTCTTATTTTGTAAAAACATATAATATTCAGATGCCTGACAATATGAAGATCTTTAAAGGCAGACATGTTGTGTTATATTTGTATTTCTTTAACCATTTAATTGTGATACTAGATTTATTAATGCATCGTTGGACAAGATAACAAGGTTATTTAGACTCACTTCCAATACCTTCTAATTAAGAATAGGCTTTAATTTTGAAAAGACATTAACACAATAGTTTAAGTTATAGATACAATGGATAAGCGTTGATTCATGAAAAACAAACCATTCGCCCTCCGGGCTCATGGTTTCTTTTTCAAGAATCAACGCTTATCCATTGTATCTATATAACACAAACGGTTCCGTCTTTTGTAAAATAGTCTCAATAATCGTTGCAAAACAAAAGATAATGAACGGTCTGAAAAAGTGACAAAGTGATCAGGTTTTGTAGTGGTTGTATTTACTTATAATTTACAGTTCCTTTATTCATGTTTATATGACGGAATATTTCGTATTCACGAAAACACCTGAGCTGCTGTCTCGTTGACGTATACCCTATATCTCATATAATTCATTTCGATAATAAACGAAAAAATCTACCATTAAAACATTACAGCAAAGAAGCAGTCAGTGGCCGACAGTTCAACCTTAACAGATTGATAAAAATATTACTAATTCTCCTTTCAACTTGCTAAATGTTTATTTCAAAAGCTGTCAAATTACTTACATTCGAATATGTAGTGTTACTGCATGGGTTTTCTAAACCATCCAAATAATTTTAATAACGTTCCTTCAAAATGAGGCATTTTGACAAATTGATAGAGCTTCTTCAATTGTTACTTCATTTTTGACAAACCTAAGGTTAACGTCTGTTCTAAATGCGCCTGATCAAAGGAAATTTTAATCGTCAATATTAGAAGCAACAGTGGTTTATCGATTATGAAATCTCATACCTTCATAAAGAAGAGCAAGGTAAAAAAAAAAAAAACACTGCATGAATGGGATGAACTCCACCAGGATCCAGATCGGGTGCTTCGACAGGGTAAGTGTCTCCTTTCTTTCTAACAAGGAGACGTACACTGCACCGATATATTTAAATGCTACTAACAGTTATTTCAGACAATATACAAATTATACATTTATACTGCATCTATGCTATGTGTGCAGTCAAACTGCATTAACCGTATATTCGTTTATGATATGCATTCACTGACCGTCTTTGTGACATTGGTAATATGTTTTGACGTCAATACAGAATACGGAAATTTTACGTCGTCTGCATCAAAGGAGTAGGTCCAGTAAGACCCTTTTGGCAGTTTTACAAAATTGTTAAAATGTAAACTTTAGCTATTTATTGGAAAGTAAAATACATCTGTTACATAAATATGGGCTGTTTTTGACCATACAATGCACATATATCGAGTAATAGCATCATTAAGTCATGCTAAATTACTAAAATCTTCACAATTTTAGCATTTGAGTTAAATTTTAGACGGTTTCTGTCTTAAATGGAAGTGGCCGCATTTGTGTTCATTCTTAATATTTAAATGTAAGTTGTATTTGATGATAATACATAAAATATATAAAGGTTGAGAGTGAACACGGATGCGGCCACTTTCATTTTGACAAAACCATCTGAAAAGTGACATATTTTGGTATATTTGATAGATTTTTCATACTTAAGCTTGCATTTGAGCGTCTTTAATGACTACATCAGTTCAAATCTTTCACATAAATTAATTGAATCGACTGAAGTAGACACTTAAGTGTTTAAAAGTGTCAAAATCTTTCATCAGATGAACCTGAAATTTGAGGCCAAAATCGGCCCTTACCGGACCTTCTCCTTTAAAATTGATGTTTTGTTTACGAAATGAATCTTTTGAAACAGTTTTAAAAGTTTCAGTATAAAGAAAACAACCACATTGTCTCGTCTCATCACAAAAGAATAGAAATGCTTGGCAAAATATCAAATTCTACCTGTTTCATAATAGATTTTATATTGTTCAACAAAATATAGTTATTAACGTTTGAACGTTGTTTTCAATTTAGACTTGTTTATATTTTTTCGTTTGGGCTTGTATTATATTTGCCTTCGGGTTTATATGATCCGTTCATCCTATTTTGACTCCTCAAAATTCAAGAGTCTATCCAAAATTGAGGTAAATTGTATGGCTTTCCAAATACCGTTTCGATTCCTAACATCACTGAAGAGACATTAATTGTCGAAATCCGGATATGGTGTACAAAAACCTTTGCACCTTTTGTTTGCGGTATACCATCTTTTCCGCAAGTTTATTGTTTTCTGTTTGGTATTAAATGTATAATTAAGATCCATTTATTACATCGGTGATCCGTTTATTTGGCAATCGCCAATGGCAGTCAGCAGGGTTTAAGAACATTTGTTGTTCGACCTGTTAGTCAAATGCGTTTTGTTAGAATATACTTTTCACTTTTTGGTCTTTTGGAAAATGCTGTTTGTGCTGTATTTTTAAACCCTCTAACAAGAAATTTGTTTTGCATGCACACGTATAAAATTGCGGTTTTATCCAACGCAATCATAGGTTTGAACGTTGTTTTCAATTTAGACTTGTTTATATTTTTCGTTTTGGGCTTGTATCATATTTGCCTTCGGGTTTATATGATCCGTTCATCCTATTTTGACTCCTCAAAATTCAAGAGTCTATCCAAAATTGAGGTAAATTGTATGGCTTTCCAAATACCGTTTCGATTCCTAACATCACTGAAGAGACATTAATTGTCGAAATCCGGATATGGTGTACAAAACCTTTGCACCTTTTGTTTGCGGTATACCATCTTTTCCGCAAGTTTATTGTTTTCTGTTTAGTATTAAATTGATAATTAAGATCCAATTATTACATCGGTGATCCGTTTATTTGGCAATCGCCAATGGCAGTCAGCAAGGTTTAAGAACATTTGTTGTTCGACCTGTTAGTCAAATGCGTTTTGTTAAAATATACTTTTCACTTTTTTGGTCTTTTGTAAAAATGTTGTTTGTGCTGTATTTAGACCCCTCTAACAAGAAATTTGTTTTGCATGCACATGTATAAAAATTGCGGTTTTATCCAACGCAATCATAGGTTTGAACGTTGTTTTCAATTTAGACTTTTTTATATATATATATATTCATCTTATAACGTCTAAAATGGAACCATTCGAAGTAAATGTTATACCAATGACTTTTGTCGAAGTCCCCACTGCTGTTCCGATAGATTAATAATCCTTTTAATAAGTCATATGTTAAAAGCACAGAGCATCTGAAAATTGTGTGGAAAACACAAAAATCATTGTTTTCACCTATAAAATTTCGCATGTGCAATAAATGTGTACTTCTAAGGTACCACCGTAAAGCCGTAATATTAATCTTCAATCAACCCGATTTACTTTTTGAAGAAAATTAGTAATAAGCATCATTGGTTAAACATCTGCATTTTACCAGAATTTCAATTCCGGATATTTGTCACATGAACCGAATTCGAAACTGTTCTGGTTTCTATTTATAAGCCCAAATTATGCGCACAAGGATAATAGTTGTTATCACGCGTATTTCTTGTTTACTTTTATTAGAATTTCTTAAGCATTGCGATTTATTTATGTTGTTAGGTATTTTGTTTAGCCATGTATGCTGAATGTAACCGTGAAAGTGACAATCATTGTAGGTGTGCTTGGTTTTCAGGTGTGTTCGATCTGTTGGATATTCAGGTAAAGGACAATTCCACTAGTTCGTAAAACTGGTTCCGTCCGATGCTTTGAAGTTGGAGTTGACAAATAATAACAGCACTTGGTTGAAAGTTATGTTGACCCTTATATAATATAACGAATAAAACATGAGAATCTACTCAATAATGCAGTGTATCCTGCTACATGTTTTACCACATGCTCGGCATAAAGACCAAAAATACACTGATAAATCTACGTAAGATTTGGCGTTTGAAAGGGTAGTTGAAATTATAGACAAAAATACATTATTGGTGACAAAAGACTCTTGTTATTTTATCAATGTTGATAATGTACCAATCTTTCTTGCCAAATAAGCCGTTAGTTTTCTTATCGGTGCCTTGTATAGCTGACTATACGGTATGGGGTTTTCTCATTGTTGAAGGTCGTACGGTTGTCTATAATTCGGGTGAAACACAATAACGGACCCGGGACATTTACAATTGGTCTTTGTTATGTAAGCTCTACAGCTAACTTAAATACATTTGGATGCCAGTTTTCTGTTTTAATATTTGACATTGAATGTTTTAACCTCATTCAAAATTTTAAGGTTCTATCTTGAATAGTTTTTGAACACCAGTGAGATAAGTGGTCCAAAATGGTCATTATCAGATGTTATACGGTTGCGCTTCAAATTTTACATTAGTTTTATCTTTAAAATCTTTTAACAGTAAGTATAATGATCATTTCTCATGTTATCATTTACAGATTATTAAATGCCGATTAAAATGATTCCAACATTACAAAAATCTAAGCTAATTTAAAAATTTAACATGCAGAATTGTAAAAGTAGTGCTTCTTTATACATTTTCAATTTATTAAGTTTTGATCATTTATGGCCCTGCATATGAAACTAATTGCAAGATTATTCATTAAATATGTATGTCAACATACTCGCATATAATAATACTAAAATAAAATACAGTTATATAAATGATATGATTCATACAGAATATTTTGAAATTTTCAAAGTAGAAAAATATTTTTCAAAGTAGTGTAGTGTCCGTAACTAGCTTATTATTCTCCTAGAAAGAATAGCTATAGTAAACAATAAGCTTCTTTGTATAGATTTGACACTTAGCACTAACATAATAACAAAATTTATTACCTTCTTTTTAGAATTTAGTCAGAATAAATGAAAATATGGTTACGGACACTACAAAATGATGTAGTGTCCGTAACCATGATATTATAAATATTTTATTTCATTAAAATAGGCTTAATTTCTAGGTTTTGTGATGTCTACTTTGCTGCATCATCATTGTCTTTTGATTACAAATTGAAAAAAATATGAAAAAATATGAAAACAGATAACTGTTAAAAATATTTGAGCTGATAGTAATCTTTGACGTACTAATTTGAAACCAGAAAATCTTATTATAAAACCCCATTTTGGTATCAGTTTGTCACAAACTCAAGAAATGAGTTATTTTGTAATGTTAGGTTAAGAAAATTCATCTTCATGATTATTTTTATGGTTTTATATCTTAAGATTATTTTTGTCGTGTCCGTAGTCCCAGGGATTTTTTATTTCTGAGTCAAAAATTGTATATCTTTTCATTTTCAAAATCTCTTGTTTTTCTTCCTCCAATTGATTTATTCCATGTATACTAGCATGTAGATTTGTTAAAGATCTGTACTTGACATTAGTATATGACATTTTATAAAATACACTTAAAAGTTAATTTAATGAACTCAAGTATATTTGAAGGTAAAGTATGCTTTATTTTTGTTTTCTACAATTCTGGTAGTGTCTTATGATAGAAAACATTTATTTCATGGAGTTCTGTAGAAATGACTACCCTTTAATTAAAAAAAGCATGTTACTTTTAGAAAATTGTTAGAAAAAGTAGCCAGTGTGTAGTGTCCGTAACCATCAACATTTCTTTTTTTCTGATTAACAAATGTAATTCTAAGGATTTTCCTTTCAGAAATATTTTTTTTATCATTCCTTTAAGTGCATAGCACCTACTTTGTTTAGATATGTCTAAGGTTTTACTTCAAATTTGAAATGATAAACTTGGTCCCATCCATGTCAACATGTCATGTATGTTTACATGTAAATAACTTTAATTACATGTACTAGTATTTATTTACAATCATGGGTCATTCTGTTGTTAAAAATGTAAACATTAAAAGAAAATACACAAACTTAATATGTTACCCATGAAAAGTAATTCATATTGAGAAAATCATAAACATAAGATCAATGTAGTGTCCGTAACTCAAATTATATACTGAGTTTATTTTAGATACCATTTATGTAAGGACTATGATTTCTGCTGTGATTTATATTCCCATGAATAGAAGGTCAAATCTTAATGAATTTGATTGGCTACATGTTATAGTCTTTCATTTTAAGAGAGGTGCTGTTCTTACAATAATCCTTTTTCACTTATTAAGAAAGGGGTTATAATTTTGCAGAATGCTAATGTTAAACTTTATTCCTGTGATTTTTTGGTTGGTATTTTGTTAATATTTTGGTTGGCATTTTGTTAATATATTGCATTGGAATTATAATTATGCAAAAAAGACTTGGGATAGTTCATTAAAGACATAAATTTCTAGAGGTTAATTTTACAAGTAGTGTCCGTAACCAGCACTTACTTTACCCTATACATAATAGAAAATAAAACACTTCTCATTGTTTTTTCCACTAGCCAAATGAGTTTTACAAATTTCAAGCATTACTTATTCAAGATCACAAATTATTTTTCTATTGTGTTGACCTTTTTTTTATATACCTCAAGTTCAACCGTACTGTTCCCTTTATTGTGTTTTACCCGATTGCTTACATTTACTTCATTTGAACTTTAGTGGATTATCTCATTCGCAATCATACCACATCTCCTTATTTTTATGTTTCTTACCAAATAACACTAGTAAGACCTACCTACTGCAATTGCTCTAAACTTAAGGCTAAACTTAAAAAGCACAACATGAATACCATAGTGTTCTTTTCTCAACAAGGCACGGTAAATTGAGCATTTTATTTGCAAGCGAAATTTCTATTGGCGACGCCTTTAAACCCGTGCATAACATCTAAGCAAAATCGGAAATTGCTCAAAAGCTGACAGCCGGTTGTATTATCAGCTGTCCGACTTTACGTTGTAACGTTGAAGAGGCAGATACTACAATTTGTTTCCATGCTTTTCATGCTGATGTTATGTTTGGAGGAAAAGACGGTAAGGATAAAAATGTTTTCAAATCAAATAATCTAATGCTCTTGTTCTGGCTGTCCATTTCTACCTGGTGCTTAAAATTACAAAAGGAGTATGGGTTCAGAGTGGTTCAATTGACAGCTTGAAGGATAACAGACAATTATCACAGTTCACGCCATTGGTTCGTCTTTTGACCAAGTTGTCACCGAAATTCTGCCGATCATTCATGCCATCAGTGCATGGATGTGATTCCACTTCAAGTTTTTGTCGAATCGGTGAAAAGTCGGTATGCATCCTCCTTATGAGGAAAGTAATCCACTTCTGAATCAGTTATCTTATAGCATTACCACACGGTGATGTTGATAGTGCTATAAATAATGCTAGGTGTTTGTTACTGCGTTATGCGACTTAAAATACAAGTTCAATAAATCGCACAACAAGTTAAATTTGCTAAGACAACAATTGGGTATTCATTAAGATAAAATATATAATAAAGCTTCCGCCATGTGAGTTAGTGTTTAAGCAACACGTACTACATTTGCACGTGCAATATGGCAAGGCAAACTTTGGGTTGGGCAAAGGTTGCCAATCCATATAATGGCAAGGCCCTGATTGTGCGTGTAAGGGATAAAGCATGTGCAGGCAGCATGCATTTGCAAGGAGCAGCTACTCATTATAAAACAATATAACGAGAACAAATACTTGTAAGTCATAATCATTTCAGTATTACTTACGATCAATTTTATTCGTACGATTTTTTGTAAAAGAGCCATAGGTAGCCTGTTGCAATGGTATTTTTGTCCCTATCCAATATACCCTCAAACTCCAGTGGCAGTCCAAATTTCCTGACGTTCACCCCGGACGGCCCTGTTACAGGACCTACTTATTGTATTAATTGTTAATGTGTTCTTTTCCTGAACATGCATGCAATACTTGCCACTGGACGTTAAACAACCAATAATCAATCTACCAATCAATCTTTCTTGTACGGATTTGTGTTTTGTCAAAATGTAGGTAGTTGTAACAATGTCCAGGGTGTACCAGCAAACATAGACGATGACACAGGTGAAATATCATGAACATTATATATTGAAAATATTTTCTAACTAAATTGGGGTGATCCTTGTTCATTTCGTATATGAATTTTCGACGTTTCATTATGTATATGAAATAGGTCATGTCTTACTTTTGAATTTGTCATAAAACCCGCTTGCATTTATTACAGTACCGTCGATGAAAGTTAATCGTAGTTGTCACTTCAATAACTCATGCTTCTTATATCATCTGAAAATTGTCGTTGGTTTTATCAATATTGCATTTCGGATACTCTATTGATACCTATTATTCTCAAATGTATATATAAAATAAGAAGATGGTATGATTGATAATGAGACAACTCTCCACCGGAGACCAAAATGACATAGAAGTTAACAAGTATGTATATCTTGTCCAAATATGCTATTTATCAGGCATTGAAATTTCCATCAAACGTGTTACCTTTGAAAAGTTAAATAATACGTTATTCTAATGTCATTTGCAAATATGAAACACATAAGTTGAAACTTAAGTTAAGCATGGGTAAATAATACTACTTGACGTATAATTTATTGAATGGATTATTGATTTTGAAAAAAAATCTGCGTTTTTTTTTCTAGATGAAAATATGATTTTTTCAGAGATGTCATTTGAAATTGATTTAAAGGTATGATGGCACGAGCTTTCATATTTATGACACATCTTTTCAAACAGTACACGAGTTAGGTTTTCCAATGAGCTATTATAATGTCATGAGGTATGAAGGTATTTTGAATTTCTAAAATTGTCCTCTTGCCGCTCATAGATATATTATACATATACAGTCAGGAGTCAGGAGCATTACTTAAACAAGTAACTTTTAAAATTACCTATACAAGTAATTTTTTTAGGTGTCCAATCATACAGATTTAACTATCTTTAACAAATTTTCACAGTAGTGTGGTTATTTTCCTGAAATATAAAAACTAATCCTCCTGAAACACTAATTGCCTTTCTGACGCACTTATCTTTCGTATCGACGCTTCTGGGTCAAATATTGGTCTCTTGGGAATATTAAAATATCATTTTCCTTGAAAATCTTGAAGGTAGACAGACATAAATAGATAGAAACTTGTGATTTAATTAAGACTTGGAAGTTATGTATAATTTCTAACCCAAAACAACTACAAATGTTCCTTGAATAATTGTTATTACTAATTCTTTTAAAGATGTATAAAATAACTTATTCAAGTAATATTTCTGTCATTATTTTTAAAGTAACCTTTATCTCTATACTCCTCTCAAGTTTAATAAATTTTTAATTTTATGTAATAAAATGATGTAAAATTCATGAAAACTACATTTAGTCCATGCTTCTATTGGAATTTAAAATATTTCTATTGAGTATTTGTATAATTTGTAAAACAAGTTGCTTTTTAAAAAAAGTCAATACGTGAACCTTAGAACTTTTTATGCTAATTATTATTTCAACTGAATTGTAAATTATATCTCAGTATTTTCATTACCATGTGTGGAGGATAATATTTTCTTTTATTGTAAATCAGGACAACTATGGCATGTTGAGAGTGGTGTTAAATATAAAGTAGGGAGATAAGGAATGTTTTTATTTCAATAGTTCATTTCTGGATGGTGTTAGCTTTCATTTTACAAGTGTGAAAGGTCAAACTACTACCAATGGATGACACTTCTAGACTGTTTATTGGTAGAGGTAAAGTTTCAACTAGAATCCTCAGTAATTTTATATATTTTTCTTTTAAAATACATATTTCAGAGCAAGTACGATATTTTGTTTCATAAAATGTGAAAATTTTATTCCTACCAAATAAGACAAAATCTACTTTCTTACCATTTTATTTTGTGCCGTAAAATCACGTTCCACCTTAGAAAAGGGGTTGGATCCAGCTAATACATTCAATTTGCTGCTTATACATGTATACTTAATATACCTGTCCAAATCCGGAGCCTGTTTTTGTTTGCTTATATTATCGTGTCTGTTTTTCGCTTTTTTGTATAAAATGTTGCCATTGATTTATATCTTGTACAACACTGGTCAATTTGATGTCATTTAGCTCGCTTTGCTAAGACTCAACATTCAACGCCATGATTATTGAAAGTTCTCTCATTGGCAAGCATAGTTTACCAAATATTATATAATCATATCAGTCGCAGGATAATTCGATTATTATGAAATGCGGTTCCTTAAATCAACATACGTAATAAATCTCAAAACTTTACACTGTTTTTGCTAACTTATGTTATTTTTGTTGCCTATAATTCATAAATTTAACAGTGTTTTGGGATTTTTACTTAAAGTTAACTTTTAAGCATGGGTCCCTTTTCAAAAGTCTCCAACTACTACCTCATATGTGAAGTTGATATTTTATAGTGTGTCTTTCTATGTTGTGATGTTACACTATTGTTTCAGAAAAGGGTGAAGGTTTGGTACCATTAAAACGTTTAAACCCGCTGCATTTGTTTGCACCTGTCCTAAGTCAGAAATCTGATGTTCAGTAGTTGTCGTTTGTTGATGTGGTTCATAAGTGTTTCTCGTTTCTCGTTTTTATATAGATTAGACCGTTGGTTTTCCCGTTCGAATGGTTTTACACTAGTAATTTTGGGGCCCTTTATAGCTTACTGTTCGGTGCGAGCCAAGGCTCCGTGTTGAAGACCATACTTTGACCTATAATGGTTTACTTTTATAAATTTTGACTTGGATGGAGAGTTGTTTCATTGGCACTCATACCACATATTCTTATATCTATTAAGTATAGGGAAATTTTGTTCGCTATGTTAAAGAAATCTTCTACTTGCTCTATTTTGCATGTGAAGACCATAAAACAGTCATCTCTATATTGACAGTGTAATTTGATGTTTTCTTTCCATTTGAACTTATCTAAGATATTTATTAATAGGACAGACAGATGCAGATATGTGCATTTCAATGGTGTTACTATGTCCTTTGATTGAGTTAAGCTATTTCAGTTGATATTTTATAGTGTGTCTTTCTATGTTGTGATGTTACACTATTGTTTCAGAAAAAGGGTGAAGGTTTGGTACCATTAAAACGTTTAAACCCGCTGCATTTGTTTGCACCTGTCCTAAGTCAGGAATCTGATGTTCAGTAGTTGTGGTTTGTTGATGTGGTTCATAAGTTTTCTCGTTTCTCGTTTTATATAGATTAGACCGTTGGTTTTCCCGTTTGAATGGTTTTACACTAGTAATTTTTGGGCCCTTTATAGCTTACTGTTCGGTGTGAGCCTAGGCTCCGTGTTAAAGACAGTACTTTGACCTATAATGGTTTACATTTATAAATTTTGACTTGGATGGAGAGTTGTCTCACTGGCACTCATACCACATCTTCTTATATTTATATGA
>JAASAO010000164.1:50000-70871 GCA_017311375.1 Mytilus coruscus
TTTAAATTTTTTTTAAATTTGGGTTTTTTTTAAAAAAATTTAAAAAAAAAATTGGGAAAAAATTTTTTTTTTTAAATTCCTTTTTTTTAAAAAAAATTTTTTTGGGGTTTTTTGTAACCCTTTTTTTTTTTTTTTAAATTTTCCCAAAAGGGGTTTTTTTCTTTTTTGGTTTTAAAAAAAAAATTTTAAACCTTTTTTTTTAAATTTTTTTCCCCTTTAAAATTTTAAGGCTTTTTTTTTTTCAAAAAAAAAATTTTTTTTAAAATTTTTTTTAAAACCCTTAAAAATTTTTTTTAAAATTTTTGGGTTTTTTTCCCCCGGGGAATTTTTTCCAATTTAAAATTTTTAAATTTTTCCGGGGTTTTTTCATTTTTTGGGGTTTTTTTTTTTTTTTTTTTCCCAAAAAAAAAAAAAAAAAGGGAAAAATTTTTTTTTAAAAAAATTTTTTTTTAAAAAATTTTTGGAAATTTTAAAAAAAATTTTTTTTTTTAACCTTTTTTTTTTTTTCCCTTTTTTTTTTTTTTTTTAAAAAAAAAAAATTTTAAATTTTTTAAATTTTAAAATTTTTTTAAAAAAAAATTGGCCCCAAAATTTAAAATTTTTTTTAAAAAATTTTTTTGGGGTTTTTTTTTAAATTTTTTTTTAAAATTAAAAATTTTTTTTTTTTAAAAAAAATTTTTTTTTTTTGAAAAAACCCTTTTAAAAAAAAAAAAAAAATTTTTTTTTTTTTAAAATTTGGGTTTTAAAACCAAAAATTTTTTTTTTTTTTTTTTTTTAAAATTTTTTTTTTTAAAAAAAAATTTTAAAAATTTTTTTTTCCCCAAATTTTCCTTTTTGGGGGCCCCCTTTTCCATTTTAAAATTTTTTTTAAAAAAAAATTTTTTTTAAAAAAAAAA
Source organism: Mytilus coruscus (assembly GCA_017311375.1). Classification (NCBI taxonomy): domain Eukaryota; kingdom Metazoa; phylum Mollusca; class Bivalvia; order Mytilida; family Mytilidae; genus Mytilus; species Mytilus coruscus. The sequence goes on from JAASAO010000164.1 coordinate 50,897, forward strand.
AAGGGAAATTTTTTGTTTTAAAAAAAATTTTTTTTTATTTTTTTTAAAAAAAACCCTTTAAAAAAACTTTAATTTAAAAAAAAGGAATTTTTTTAAAAAAATTTTTTTTTTTAAAAAATTAATTTAAAATTTTTTTAAAAATTTTTTTTTCCCCCCTTTTTTAAATTTTTTTTAAAGAAAAAAACCCCCCTTTTTTTTTTTTTTAAAAAAAAATTTTTGGGGTTTTTTTTTTTTTTTTGGAAAAATTTTTATTAAAAACAAAAAAAATTTTTTTTTTTTAAATTTTTGGTTTTTTAAAATTTTTTTTAATTTTTTAAAAAAAAAATTTTGGGTTTTTGGTTTTTGGGGTTTTTCCTTTTTTCCTTTTAAAAAAATTTTTTTAAAAAGGGGTTTAAAAATTTTTTTTTTTTGGTTTTTTTTTAAAATTTTTTTTTGGGGTTTTTTTTCCCTTTAATTAAATTTAAAAAAAAAAAAAAAAATTTTAATTAATTTTAAATTTTAACCCTTTTTAAAAATTTTAAAAAAAACCTTCCCCAAAAAAAAAAATTTTTCCCTTTTTAAAAAATTTTTTTTAAATTTTTTTAAAAAAAAATTTTTTTTAAAAACCCCTTTTTTTTAATTTTTAAATTTTTTAAAAAATTTTCCTTTTTTAAAACCTTAAATTTCCCCTTTTTAAACCAAAAGGGGTTTTCCTTTTAAAATTCCTTTTAAAAAAAAAAAAGGGGTTTTTTAACAAAGGGGTTTGGAATTTTAATTTAAGGAAAAACCAAAACCCCCTTTTTTTAAAAAAACAAAAAAACCCCCTTTTTAAAATTTTGGTTTCTTTTTTTTAAAAAAAAAAAATTTTTTTTAAAATTTTGGTTTTAAAAAGGGTTGGAAAAATTTTTTTTTTTTTTTTTTTAAAAATTTTTTTTAAAAAAAATTTTTTTTTTAAAAATTTTAAAAAAAAATTTTTAAAATTTTTTTTAAAAAAATAAGTGATGGGCGTTACGAGGACAATGAACGTTAGATACATACACAGTGATTAATAAGCATACAAAACCTAAAATGATAACGATTAACTAAACGTTTTAATGCAAACATGTAGCATTGAAAAAAAGAAAAATGTTAATATTTATTACAATACTATTTTGACAACATGCCTCCTCTATAAAGATATTATTTCAAATATCTTGATTGTATATATTATAATATTAGTCATGAATCATACACAGTTCATGTATTGACATTATAGTTGTTTCTCCCATTATACATTATACTGTTAACAATATGGTGGCCGGTTAAGGCAATTTCGCGTTTTCGCGTTTTCGCCTTCATATTCTAAAGGGCGAAAACGCGAAAACGCGAAATCGAAGTCGAAAACGCGAAAACGCGAAGTCGAAAACGCGAAACCGATTTCGCGTTTTCGACTTCGCGATTTCGCCTTTCACGTTTTCGCGATTTTGCGTTTTGCGTTTTCGTGATTTCGCGATTTCGCGTTTTCGCGTTTTCGCGTTTTCGCGATTTCGCGTTTCGCGTTTTCGCGATTTCGCCTTTTCGCCTTTTCGCGTTTTTACGATATACATGTTATTATAACATAACATTTTAAATATAATTGGAGACAAGACTACAAAGTATGTCATTCAAATGATTGTCATATAAATTTCATATCTGTGGTTTACTTTAAATATTTTCATAAATTAGACAATTCCTTTACATTCTTTGTTTCAAATACTCTAACAAGTCATTATCTTTTAAAAGTGTCAAATTTATAAGTTAAGCCACAATGTAAACTATAGGCGGTTTTGTTGTTGTAATTATATTTTGTTTATATACATCTATTGTTTACATGTGTATATTAGTAGATTAATTATGTTTTAGTCATGTAGTTGATATTGTATTTAGAGAGCCTTATTTAAAATTGGTTTAATCCAAATGAGTTACTCTCTAAATTAAATTAATTATTATTATTATTATTATTATTATTATTATTATTATTATTATTATTACTGAACAAATTTAAAACAGATGCATTTGTATAAAATGCCTTTGAGTATACAATTTGTTTGAAATCATATTTTGACATTTAAAATATATTTGTTAATTGACCAGATTCAGTTTCTCTATTTGTTTTGTTAATCTGGTTCTGACACGGGGAGGATTGTTGTTATTGTCTACCGCATTCAACAGTATATCCCTTGTCCCTTGGTGTCTCCTGTAGATGAACAAATTTCCATCTTTGAAAATTTGAAATATTAATCAATGCGTTAAGTAATATATGGGAAACACATTCTACATTTACATGAATTTTCCATAAATCCAGGTTACTTTTTGTTTAAATTAAAAGAACATGCGACAGGTTTAGGATATCTTTGCTAAGATCAACCTACGACAGTTTTGAGGCGAGGTCTTGGATAGTCCTAGAAGGATCATAAGACATGTCATAAGATATTCTAGTATCTTATAACAGGTCTTAGGATAGCTTCTTCAAGTTTTATTTGACAAAAGTCTTATCTCCACAATGTATTAAATTTTAAACTTTTTCACACAAGCTAATTTAAATATTAAAATTTTAGATTCACAACAAGAGCATTAAATGAAAGATTATGTATTTTAAGTAACCATGGCGATAATAATGATTAATTTCATTTATTTTAAAATGTCCAAACTATAACTTCCAGCAAACTGTATGTTCAAAGGCATTTTATACAAATGCATCTGTTTTAAATTTGTAAATAATTGTCAACAAAGAATGTAAAGAAATTGTCTAATTTATGAAAATATTTAAAATACGTCACAGATATGAAATTTATATGACAATCATTTGAATGACTTATACTTCATAGTCTTGTCTCCAATTATATTTAAAATGTTATGTTATAATAACATGTATATCGTAAAACGCGAAAAGACGAAAAGGCGAAATCGCTAAAACGCGAAATCGCGAAATCGCGAAAAGGCGAAATCGCGAAGTCGAAAACGCGAAAACGCGAAATCGAAAACGCGAAAACGCGAAGTCGAAAACGCGAAATCGGCGTTTTCGACTTCGCGTTTTCGCGTTTCGTTTTCGCGTTTTCGCCCTGTATAATAGAATATGAAAAGGCGAAAACGCGAAATGGCCTTAACCGGCCACCATATAACAATGATAATTAATATATCACATTCTTTGCCAAAATATAAAATCAAATTTGTTTTCATTACTCATTGAATTAAAACAAAGAACAATATTATAAATTTCATTAAACATTTAGATCCTAGGTTTATTAAGTTATGTACATGTTATGATAAAATGGAATTCATCTTCCACCTTTTATGGCATAGGGACATATTCTATTTTCTTAGGCTGTTTTATTAAATCGATCACGTTCAATAGCTAACATACTATTACTTATTTTTACTTTTGCATAATTTTTGTAACATTTTATCTAATTTCAATAAACTTTTCAAGTTTATACTTTACTTTAAATTTTCTGTAGGTCTTAGTTTATTTCAATTTATTGAATTATCATCATTAAAGAGACATTTTTCCGAAATATATTATAATTTTCATTGAGCTTCTTCGTTAGGGCTGAAAGTAATCGTTTTTAGAAAAGGTACATTGATTTTCCCAAACATGAGTGAGATTCAATTAAGATAGTAGTAGCATTTTAATTTTTGAAGCCAATCCATCATTTACCTGTACGTTAACTTTATAAACATTAAATAATAACGACTCTTTTCATTTGAATTTAAATATGCAACCAAAATCCTATAGAAGACTTTAAGACCTGTATACCAATACGGTACATTCCCAATTCAGTTAACACACTAAGTAGATTTTTGCAAATTTGATTTGGAGTTTTTGATTCCATTGATAAAAGTTGAGATTCAAGAGTTTTGTTGTTCTTCACAATATTTAGTGACCATATCTCACTACAGTAATATTGGGCTAACACAAGAATTAAAACGTTTCATATGGGAAGAAACATTCATCTTATCTGAATAAAGCATTTTTAATACAAAACAATGCCTTTAAAGCTTTTAAAGGAGATTTACAGCATTAGTGAAAATTCCTGATGGCTTGAATAATATACCTAAATATTTGTATTCTGTGCAACATTCAATTAATTCATTATTCAGAATAAACTTGTTTTTAGTAAGCTTTTTATCACGTTTATTAAATATCATTGCTTTTGTCTTGTTAATATTGACAGTCAAGTTCTATTTCTCACAGTAAGTGTTTAACTTGTTTAGACAATTTTGTAATCCATCTGAAGATTCTGATATTAATACTAAGTCATCAGCATGTAAAAGACTAGGCAATTTTGTATCATGTTATGAGGATCACATGAGTTATCAAAAGGAGGGCCCTTTAGATAACTCATAGATAGTTTACATAATCTGTCTCCACTTAATTTTCTAAGTAAACCATTTACATTTCAGGAAGTCATTGATAAATTTCTTGACACTTTAATACACATATTTTTGTGTGTAAAAACATCATGAACAAGGATAGTATTCATATTAACCTAATCAGCTAAAATGCAATTAGCAAATATATGTTTCTTTAACATTTATCAACTCTTTTCATTTCTGAACTACAATAAAATATGTATTGTATTAGTTAGAACTGTAGATATATTCATAGCAAAATTAAAATAAAAAGTGTTTAAATAAACAGCTAGAGTTATCCCTTTTACCTAGCTAATTGATTAATGTTTGAAAGAAAAAAATGAAAATGAGTATTTACTACTACAAAATCTAGAATATACATATTTTTCATTCCCATATGTAAAAAGAAATTAAGACCTTAAAGTACACATTACCCTGAATTAAGTAGCAACATATTCATACCTTCAATCTAGAAAAAGTTATTTCACCATTACTACTACTATATGTATAATGATTGAAAAAACAAATTGATTCAGTATGAATTAGTGACATTTAAGTACATTAGCAAAAGCAGACTCAATGCTGCACGCTAAATCAGAAATCTGACTTTGGCTAAGGTTTCTATTTGTTTCATAGATATAAGAAGATGTGGTTTGAGTGCCAATGAGACAACTCTCCATCTGTTTCATGTCTGTATGATTAGTTATATTCAGATGTTCTGTTGTCATCATTCCTGTATTGATTAACTTCTCCATCTGTATTATACATGTATGAGTTATCGCAATCGAATGTTTTTCTTGTGTCAGTATTCCTTTAATGGCTAAGTTCTCTACTTGTATCATGTGTATACCAATTATTGTAATACAATGATCTCCTAGTGTCGGCACTCTTGTACTGATGACTCTTATTGTAACCTGTTCTTCTGTATCGGTGATTGTTATTGTAATTAGTACGTCCTCTATAGTTAGTACTATCTTGAGTGTAGCCAGTCTGAATCTCTCTTTTGATTTCTGATTGTCTGTGTGGAAACATAGTTTTCCTTAGATTTCCAGCAAGAACTCCAGTGCCTTGATATATAGACAAGCGAATGGAGTTAGAGTATACATTTTCCATTACTTCTCCTTTGTCGGCTGTGAAATTGTTATTTTGACATATATGTAATCCCATGTTGTCCCAAATTTTGATATTATCATTTCATTTAATGTTTGACTTTTTATTTAGTAAGGGTTTAGTTGGGATTGATGAAGAAAGCACGACACTAATTGCTTTACCTACAGCTTTGTTTACCATTTCGACGTATCTGGGAAGATATCTTCTGACGATTCTTCTTTTACTTTGATATTATTAATTCTGACATGAATTATGATTAATATTGCTGAAGTAACATCATTTAATGCTTTGATAACGTTTTCTATTCTGTATGTTGTTTGTTTGAGACCTGATCTTCCAGAGCCTGCTAACGATCTTTTAATGTCATCCCGTGGCCAATAGAATCATGATAAAAGTGCATCAATTTTTCGTTATTTATGAATTCACCATTTACCGCAAATTTCGGTGTTCTTGAGGGTATTTCCCATCATTCTTGTCATTGCGTAAATTGCTTTTGTCTGTTTCTAAATATTGTTGGATAGATGTCCGTCTCTAATCAGTTGTGGGAGACATTCTGTCAGGGCTGTTTTGCTGTTCGGTTGCTAGATTAAGTTTGGATGCAGAGTCAACAACAACAACAACAACAACAATTTTATTTGTCAATCAAGACGCCCCGAGGAGCAGAACAATTACAGTTTAAATTAAAGTGTACAAATAATTGTGATGATTTTTTTTATTGAAAAATTACAATAAACTAAAACTATATAGGAAAAGGGAGACAACAAACACAGTGTATTCCCAAAGATAATGAGTGAGTGAACACAATCAGTACCGTTGTATTATTGAAGGAAGAGCTGGGGATCACTCATGTCTTATTTAATTTTGCTCTTCTAGTCTTTTTAAACTATCTATTAATTTTATCATTATATTATTAACTAGTGGGTCTTCATTTGACATCAACATACAAATTGTGTTTGGTCATCTAAAATATTAAAATTAGTAAATTTTGAAGATAAATCTAAAATGAAACCGGACTTTTCAGTTCTAAGTGATGGACATTGAAGAAGAAAATGAATTTCATCCTCAACAATGCCATTGTTATATAATTTTAAAAATCTTTTGTCTGGGGTATTCCTTTGTGTCTTCCTTTTCTATTTCAAGTTCATGGGCACTGATTCTAAATTTGGTTAACACATTTATGGTTTTACAATTTTTAACAGTACATATTTTTCAACGCCAATATTATTTTTAAATTAGTCATTAGTCTATAAGTTCGTAATTTATTTCCTTGCATCATGCCAGGTTTGTCATTATTTAACTGATTGAACCAAGTGTCATCATATTTAATTCTTAGTCTTTTTATGATAATTGACTTAATATTAGATTTGTGATTTAACAGATATTCTGTGGTTAAACTAAGATATTTAAATAATGAATAAAATTGTCGTTATATTTTTAGATACAATTTTGACTCTTCAAATGCTTCTTTAATAAGGAGTTATTTTATTCTGATAGTCTGACCGAAAATTTAGACATATTAAGAATAACCTCAAGAGATAGGGGTGTCGCCCCAACTCTCCCATCACTGCTAGGTTAGTTGATCTTCTAGGTAGAAAATATTTAAAAATTTAACATGTGATTTTTCAATACCTAAATTTTACACATTTGAAAAAATAGTTATCCCTTTTGATTGTAACTTATTTGGAGATAAGTGGCCCCAAATTTCTGAGCCATATAATGAAATTGACTTCAGTTTGTGGTCAAAAGATGTAAAAGAGTTTTAATATTAGGTTTAAAATGCGTAATATCTTTTAATTTAAAAAACCTTCAATGTTTTCAGTGTTCCAGCTAGGATTTGAAAATAGAGGGCGCGTTTTTAAAAAGGGCACTTTAGCGCGTTCTCACTGAAAAATTCAAATACTTAATATTACCACATAATGACATATTTTTAGCAAGCATGTAGCTAAGTTAAATACTCTATACTATTATATACAAGTTTAAAATCATTTATTTAGAACATATAAGTTAAAATCAAACTGAGAGCACTAATAGTCATTACTATATTCATTTCTCTTTCAGAACTACAGATTTTTCAAAGAAGAGTTCAAATGCAAATAAATATTAAACAACATTGACAAGTCTTCTGTTTTTCTTTTTGAAGAAGGTTGTCACACATTGATCAAGAATTTTTCAAATTTAGTTTCATCACAGTTTAATTTTACAGTTAATATTTTTGTTAATGTCTGTGTTTTCAAGTTTGCCCTGTGACTTGTCTTTATCAATTTGACCTGAGAGAATATTCTCTCCACCTCTGCTGTACTGAGTGGTTGTATTATTGCAACACTGAATAGTTTTGCAACAAGAGGGTACATAGATAATAGGTTTTTATCCTTATGACAAGGTGAATGAAATAGCTCTAGCAGACTAGGTAAGGAACGATCTGTAAGTTCTGCTGATGACACAAGAGCTATAAAGTCCTGCCATTGAATAAGGAGAGTTTCAGGGTCCATGTCAAATGTATTTGCCAGAGCTTCTATCTCTGTATAACCATACATTGTTTCAATGTTGTCTGTTCCTGTAAGGTCTAAAATGGCCAACTGATCGATTGTGTCAGCATCCTTAAATCTAACTGTTATATTTTCAATTAATCCATTGAGAAAGCACTCTCTGACTTTAGTGTCAAAATCTACTGGGGGTGGGTCAGTAATGTTACATGTGCTTCTTAAATGTTCCTCTTTTTGAAGCCATGGGCCATTCTGGGTCTTTTTGTTGTCAACAAATTGACAGTTTCTCCACACTTGTTTTAATGTTGCCAAGATGAACATCCCTCTTCTGAAAAACAAGTGAGAGGCTACAAATATGTGGCAGCACATCTGCAAGTAGCAAAACAGCTTTCAGCATGGCAGGATCTTTAAGATTTTTAAGCAAGCCATTTCCCACTGGATCAGTTCGAATTTCTGCAGACTCTAAATGAACAACAAGAGACCTGTATGATCGTGCAATTGAGGATATTGCTTGGTCATGACTTAGCCAGTGATGATGTTTTGCTAGTTTAATAGCTAAAGGTGCCTGATCAAAAGCTTTCTGTATTTCTTTAAGTCTATCAGTGTTGCAGCAGCTATATTTATAATACTTATATAAAGCATCTACCATTGTAGCATAACATGGACTGGCTTTCATATCATACAACAGCAGTTGTACTTTTGAACTTAATATTTCCAACAACTCATGAACTGTATCCCAGCTTGAATAGGTAGCATTTTTAGCTAAACGAAGTTTAGATAAATCTGTTGCTCCAACATCAATGCAGAGATCAACTGTTGATCCAAATAAGTCAAGTGGCAAGTGATGGCGCAGAATAAAAAATAGAACTTTCAGAGCATCCTTCACTGCTTTTTGTGCACCAGTAGATATATTAGAAGCCATGTCATCAACGGTGTGTGCCATATCTAAAGTTATTGCATATTTATGTTGTTCACTGTCTTGATGGATTTGTATCTTATCTTTGCGCAACAGTTTATAACCTACAGTAGACCATGTCTGACTACCATTACTTCCGTGTGATTGATGCTTGTTACAAAGTTTGCAAAGCATGACATCAACTAATGTTCCATCCTCACTAAAGTCTTTGTCAAAATATAACCAGGAATACTGTTTCAACCAATTATTATTTATACCAACTTTGTGTTTCCCACTAGGATTTCTTGTTCGTGTGGAGGAAGGAAGTGTAGGGTTAGGATTTTCTTGAGTTGCTTCATTTGCTTGTATTTGTGGTTGTATAGGAGTTTTGGCTGTCTCAATTACAATTTCAGGGTCTCATTTCCATCATTACTGAAAGAAGATAGGAGAGTGAGGTAAACTTTACATTGAAAATTGTGTAGGTTTGGTTGTGAATTTAAATAAGAGTGCCAATGAGACAATTGTCTTTATTTCGATCTTGAGAAATAGATTAATTCAACAAATAAGTTTGTTAATTCAACTTTGAAAGTTTATTATCAATTCAACAAGCATCTCCGTATATTTCATGTTGAGCGTATCTAATAATATCAATAAGTTTGTCAAAACGGATTTCAATAAGAAAATTGATACAAAAATCGGACTTTCGAGAGCTCCGTAATCGGCACAATAATAAATTAATTCAACTTTGAAAGTTTATTATCAATTCAACAAGCATCTCCGTATATTTCATGTTGAGCGTATCTAATAATATCAATATTAAAGTTAGTCAAAACGGATTTCAATTTAAGAAAAATGATATAAAAATCGGACTTTCGAGTGCTCCGTAATCGGCGGAATTTACAATAGAAGAACAATTGCGATATCTGATAATTTGGAACAGACAATATGTGTATATATTGACGGAGCGGCATACTAAATGTTCATTTTGTTCTTCAATAGCTCGCGTATCACACGATACATGTATCTTATCTTGTACAATTTAATTACACGCTCATCGATTGATTTCAGCTAATGTGTATATTTTAGCAGGTGTTTGATTACCGGATGATGTACTTTAATGCAAGTGCAGAAATGTCACTAATGTGTACTCTTAGTGTTTCTCCTTCTCTCAGTGGCGATTTTCTCTTCAAAGCACGATTTTTGTATAGAATAGAAGCACGTTAAATTGTATATTCGTTTTCTTCTAGCATATTCTAGAAGATGTTTTGCAGTACAGATTTGTATTTGATCGTATGCACATACACTTGATTACAGAATTTTGCCGCAAACTTGCGAGGTGTTTTAAATTATGTTTTTTTTTTGCTGTTTCCATGGCAACGGCGGCCATTTTGAAAATTTCAAAGACAGATGACATTTCAATACCATTTAACCGGGATTGAGCTTAAAATTTGTAAAAATGATACTTCGACGTTTTTTCCCATATGGGTCAATATTACACTTTTAGCCTTATCTCCATGGTAACAGCAGCATTCTTAAAAATTCAAACGGCAATCAATTCTACAGTTTATACTTTTGTTACGGCGGTGTAGGTTTGGGGGTGGTATCTGTAACGGTTGATTAACTGTTAATTGATTAAGGATTTATTTTCGTTTTTTTTCACATTTGGACTGTTTCCATGGCAACGGTAGCTATTTTGAAAGTTCTTAAGATGGATGGCACACTTTCGAATGATGAGTTATAATTTCTGAAAGTTTCATCTAATTTGGACCATTTTCGGTTTTTCACATTTTGCCGTTTCCATGGTAACGGCGGCCATCTTGAAATTTCCAAACCCTAAGTGCACATCGGGATTGTCATTATTGTGCAGTTAAATCAATGTTTGTCAAGTCATATCCGAGAACTAAGCTGGACAAAAATGTGGAAGAATAATTCGTAAGAATAACAATATGTCCCCTTTTCCAAAGGGTGACATAATAATAATAATAACTGAGCAAAACAATAAGTCTTCCCAAACTTCGTTTGGGAGACTTAATAATGACAATTGTCTATCATACGGTATTGTATCAGTACTCTTACTTGCCTAAGGAAAGAATAGGAATAATACCATTTCAAAAGATGGGAATAAACTTTGATATCAATACACATCTTGTACCAAATATCATTCAATAACTTACAATTACACAAGCATAAGATACTAATAAAATACTTTCATAATTTTTATCAACTGAAAAGAAATTGATATATTACTTTTCACATTAATTCATAAATAGGAATCTATTATAAATTTTGATTTACAAAGGAACTATATGCAAGTGTATATTTAAAATAAAATAGCTGTTTGACCAATGTTTTCTTAATCTAAGGCCAAATATCATGTCAAAGGTTGGCAGTGGATGATTAAAATGGTGTATAAAATTTCTGCAAGTCATAAAACAAATAATTAGCTTCATAATATGTCTTTTACTTAGAATTCTACACCATCTAAAAATTCGGAGTGATCGCATATTTTCAGCATGGCTGAATCAACAAATATTAAAGCACACAAATCACTGATCTAAGAGGCTCGCAGTTTAAGGAAAGCTAATCCAAAGCCCAATTTCAATTGATAAATAAACAATTTTTCAAGCCTTAATATCAGTACACATCCAACGGATTTTGTGCATATCAATATAATCATAACAGATCACTTCGGTTAGAATTTATACCGTATGCCTTAGTAAACCCTATCGAGTTTATATCATCTGTCATTGATATTAAAAGTTCACTGTCTTATTAAAGTAAATATTTTAGATGGACAATAAATCCATCCGCAGTAATAACATAATAGACTTATGTTTTTTCAGTAAAATCAGTGGTGCTCGAAAATAAATATTAATACATGTATTGCGCATACCAAGTAAGTCTTTTCGGTGACCTTTGACCTAGATATTAAGCAATTTTGATGCGCAAGGTTCACAACTTTCGTTAAATACATGTAGCTCAACCGGAACGACACTTGGACTGATAATTTCTTATGATATGGTTAGTACTACAACAAATATCTTTTCAAAAGATAAGCATTACAGAAAAAGTGAGGAAACTGATACTTTTAAACAATTTTCTATGCCCTATATCCATAACGTTCGTTTTAACGGAACAAAGATCAACCTTCTGTGATTTCATGATTTGACTATATACAGAAAATAAATAAATCAATTTAGGCATTAAAGTGTGGAGAGAGATATTTTCAAAACACTGTCTATATCCAAGGACCACAACTTCAAAAATGTTCAACCGTTACTAGACTCAACTTTTCTTTTGAATGATATTATAACTAGGCCTGTACATTGAATTTCTAATCAACAGATTTAATAAAAACAGAAAAGGATGTGAAAATTGATATTTTCAATCAATTGACTTTGTCTTAAGGATATGCCTCCCGTAAAATTATTTAGCCGTACCAAAACTCGAACTTATTCTGTAACTTCTTAGTGATATGACTCAGTGATTACAGATAAAAATGTAGAAAGCTGTAGTTTTCAAACAATTCTCCATTTTATAGGGCAACGAATTCCAAAATATCGATAAGCCGGCAACAACAATAGAACTTAATCTGTAACCTCACAGAACTAGAACTTAATTGCCTAACCTCATAAAACTATAACTTATTCTGTAACCTCATATTATAATACCCTTTATTGAATATTCAATTAACAGATGTAAAGTACAGACGGACTGATAGACCGACAGAGGAGGACGAGCAAACATATAGAAGTTTCGTGCAATTTTGCCGTTGGGGCACTTATAAATAAATGATAATAGTTTTTTGTAAATGAAATTGTGACTCGAGTATTACATTTGTTTTTCCTGAAGTTGTGTAAAATTTAAAACATTATTTAACAGCTATGAAAAAGTTTTTGTATTGAAATCATCACTAACAGTTACATTATAAATGAGATCAACTCGTACCTGAATGTTTTTTTTATAATTAAAATTCAATATAATTTCGCAGCATTATCAAAGAGTTAACAGGAGAAAAATTATCTGAAATAACATTAGATTATCTTAGATAAAATCTAAAAATTAATATCAGTGACGTGAACCTAGAACAGACTATGATTTCCTTATACATACATCTTTTTCTTTCTAGGTTTTCAGTTTGAAAATGTAATTTTAATAGAAAAACAAAAGATATTGGGTATCTTATTAAAGGAATGCAATTTTCTGTAAATCAAGATTCAAGATTAAATCAAAGACAGACTGAACTGCACAGGCAGCCGAAGCTGTGCAAGTTAAAATAGAAAAAATTACCATGAAGCTGAACTAAAATATAGTATTAAGGAACTGCCACTGTGCCTGAAATAGATTCAGGTCACTCTGCGTAAATTTTCATGTTTTCACGTAATTGGAAGAGCATGGAAAATAACACTCTTCCCGAAACCAACAGGAAGGTTAACGACAACATCTTTGTTGTTTAATATAGCTGCAATTCCAGCCAGCTGTTCTCCTTTTATTGATAAATCCGGGTAAATTTCCCGACACACCTCCTTAATTTTGTCATCCATTTCTTCCTGGAAATAATGGGGTTATGTGTTGTGTTACTACACACAAAAAAAAAAGAGAGTTCCAAATCCTTCCCTGAATTCCAAAGCTGTATACCTCATTGTTATCAAATTTATTATGTATTGTGTAATTGTTTAATAAAATTGACAATTCGAAGAATATCTTAAATCATTTTGTTAATAATTAAGCGCAACCACAAGAATCTTGTGATTTTGAAAAGGGCTGATGGCAGTGGTGTAAAGAAGCGTAGCGCTATGTCACCGCTGTTTTTGGATTTTGGCAATCCTTACCACGTAAGATCGGAGTTGAACACACCTCGCTATTGCTAGGGTTTGAACTCATCTTCAGAGCTGAAAGTCTAGTTATCACTGTAGACGAACTTCTTTGACAACTTAACTTGGCCCTATATCATGTATATAATTTTGTGTTGCTGCCTTCCTCAAATATTGTTTAATGCTCTTTAGGTCTAGTAATCGACATCAGTAAACTTAGTGTGACCATAGTAGAAATTTTTGAAAACTAATCGATTCTTACGCTTACACCTATGCCTAGGACGACAGGATTTTTTTTGAGAAGGGTCATCTCAAGGTGTGCATTTCCAACCACAGGCATTTATATAAATTAAATTATATGTTTGTTTCTAATTTTACATTTTAAACACTGTATAAAACATTTATTTTCAATGATTTGTTTCTTTCTGTTTGGCTCTGTTCAGTAACTTCGAATTGACAGATCTACATACGAAAAAAAAAGGTGGCTTTGTGTAATTTAGTAGAACTTTACACAGAAACAGGAACGTGTAAATTCTTTTTACAGCTTGAAACATAACGTATAATTATATAATACTTCATTGTAGAAAAACAGCTGACGTCGGCAAAACGTCAGCCTGCACAGACATAACTTACGGCATATAATGTGTTCATTGGGTGTCTCCATAGTGTCTCGAATGGTTTGTAGCACTCAACTGCCCCTATTGTATGTTCTACCGTAACACTGTATTCCGTTAAAAGTCAATTGGAGACAAAAGACATAAAATCATTACTAACTGTTTCTAGCTCCGATTCCGAATAAAAAAATATAAAATCAATTTAAGAATTTATAATTTTACCTCAATCAAGATTAACGAGGTTAGTATAGTTCGACATTTTGATAAGGTCCTCCATTTTTTGTTAGTCAGTGTAGGTATCGGTCTATGTAGACAAGTTTTCGAAAATGTCTTGTAATCTACATTAGTAACCTTGGTATGATCATAATGATAAGTCAGCTAACCTGGAAGTGAAATATTTTCTGTTCTCTTTGGTTGATGTCGAGGAGTCCACATACAGTCTGGGTCCCCAAGCTCTTCTCCGTTACTTAATCCATCATTTTCGGAGTCCATTTTACAGAGATTTGAGGTCCATTTCTATGAAATATGCTATTATTTTCGAGAATCATACAATTAAATCGGTAAAGTTTGATCGATCTATTACCTGATAGTAAAATTTAAGGGGTTGAGAGAAGGCTTGATTTACACACTCAGGTACTTTGCATGATTCTAACTGCATCGGTTTTGATTAGTTTGCCTTTTATTACACTAACAGACAAGTATTCACAGGAAAGATTTGCCGTAAAAATTAAATGACTTCAAGTATTAGCTTGACTATCATAACATGTCAATTTTGCATGTATATTATGCTTTTTGTAGCGGATACATTTTTTTTAATGTGTAAAGATGTAAGTTATAAAACGTAATATAAGAACAAAATTTCCTGTCTGATTTTAGTCCAAATAATTATGATGTCATGTCTTAGAACGATATTTTATTTTTATTTTTGCTAGGACGCCTTCCAGTGCACTTGAAGGAATGAATCCTCCAAAACATATACAAAGGCTGTTCAAGATGTCATAACTATTGGACTAGTCTGATATGTAATTTGATTAGTTGATCATTTTAATAGTAAATAAGTGATATAAAATTCCTTTTGTAATCTGGTAAATGTATGAGTGTCAATCAATCTTTCAGTACTTTTGTTGTACCCTTATTAAATATACACGATTAATCAATCATAGCTCGGTCATGCCTTTGTTGTCAAAATATTGATATACAGAAATTGGGCCATGTATCCTAGTTTCTCCGTTTTCAGAAAACGACTTCCCGCAAGATGTATAAATACGCAGCCACATCCGGTCGGATTTGGAACTTTAAATCCGAGGTTTCGTGAAAGTAAAATGCCGCGCTCTATGTGTGTCTGAGTTACCTTTCAACAAACTCTACGCGGGTCTTATATGACTTCATCTCTCCCTTGCTAACATGCCCTCAATTTCATATGGCAATCCAAAATAATTTCAGTTCATCATCCGATTGACGTACTTCGCAGAATCTCTTTTCAATGCATTGTTGATTTTTTTTTTCTATTTTCGCTATGTATTAAATATTGCCACTGGACTTAAAGCAACAATCAATCTAGCATTTATACCCTAAAACAGACTCAAACAGATTGGCAATTTCATAAGATGCATCAACAGTAAAATTACTCCTTCTTCTCAACCATAATTTCAACATATTTAAACACTAAAACTATTTCTTTAAACATGTTTATTTACTATATTTGTGTGTATATATATTTTATTTATTTTCATCTATTTTTTTTTTTTTTTATGTTATCACATCTTATATTTTGTATGCATGTTTATAACTTCTCTAGCTGTCACCTTTGTACTTGCATGGTTTTATGAGAATAAACTATCTATCTTACTAAGAGCCTATGTAACATATAAATAGGCATAAGCGGAATAAGTCTCATCCGTTATAAAACAGGCGAACATTAATCTCTTATGAGGTGACGCGTTTTCCCCTGAAATATACTATTAAAACAAATTTTGCAAAAATATAATTTTGTCTAGGGATATTGGTTGTACGTTCACGGGACCGCAACCAAGCAACGCAACAAAGCAAAAATAGCTAGAAAGAGTTTTGTTGTCGGGTATCTAGTGTATAAGGACAAAGTAACCAGCTTGATTTTGTTACCCAACCAACATATAATTAAGACCGAACCTGTTTTACACAATATTTTATAGATAAACTAATATCGATTTTTGTCTTATACCCTGTTATTTAAACAAATATTCTCGCAATAAATTTTATCTGACATGCAAATCTTAAACCATGCTTCTTATCAGCACTCGTGTTATTTGTTTGAATATTATAAATTATATATCGGCATTTGTATAGTCACTGTGTAGCGTCACCACCGGATAAAGGTATCATCGAAGAGGTGGAAAAACAAATGTGAAGTCAGGTAAGGTCAAATTCTTCTTATTCCTATTATATTCTACGCTTTGCTGACAAGTAAAGTTTTGTGATACTGATTCCTAGTAATGTAGCTACTATTTAAGGCTGATTTGTGATGACCCTTAATTGGCTTTCTCTCTCTTCAAAACGTAAGAATCGGACCGGGTGGTACCTGTTCAAAGGAGCATGTGACGAGTTTAAACTTGTTAAAACACATCTATCCTTCAACTATTTGTTCTAACTTATATAATAAATTATTTAAGCTTGAACAATACTGTTTTCGAAATAAACTATTGTTTTCACAAAGAAATTCATGTAGATAAACCGGATAAATTGTACGACGAATAGTTTTTACTGTTCGGGAAATAGACACTTTTGCTTTTCAATGTGTACCACCGCGTCAGGGTACCTACATGTATGCCCACATATTTCAAAAGATATTTTCCATCTCCTTTGAAAGAATTGACGTAATATAGCATTTGGTCTATAATTGTCATTGTTAGTAAGATCATCGGCTTTGAATTTGAAGAAAGGTTATAAAGTTAAAATTCCTTTGGGGTGACAAAGGGAATACGCATTGATGGTTTTGGATAAAGCATTTACTCATACGTGTATGTAATTCAAGTAAAACCTCTGTGTAAAATTGTCATTGTTCGTCAAATATGTAACGTATACATGTTTATGACTTCAAAGATGACATGTCTGTAACAGCATATCCACAAGTGTTATCATGTTCATGTATTACAAAATTTAACTTCATTTATCAAATAACTTTTGAAATTTTACACATAATTTTTATGGAGGAGAATGAAGGATCAACCCTTTTGCAAGAGTTCACCATTTTGATACATGACATATTTGATCGTTTTAAAATGACAATTATAGACTGACAATTTGAATTTTTGACAGAAAAAGCATCCTAAAAATTGAGTTTGATAAGCCTTTAATTTTGTTAAACCACGGTTTCTATGAGTGTGCCGGTACTTACATTTAAGGTTTAAAGGACACTAAGGATATGTAAAAGGACATAATATACATTTACAACAGTGATATATAACACAGATTTTATGGTATGTGTGCTGATAAGAAGCATATTGTAAATGTTGCTAGTCAGGTAAAACGTTATGATGTAATAAATGTTTTGAATACAGGTGTATTAAATAAAATTGATCAGTTTATTTATGTTTTCACCAATTAAGAATAGAGCAAATGCATTCAAAGTTATGTTACCATCTTTTATCAGGCGGATACTCAGTTGAAATTAAACAAAAGAAATGGAACTCTTTATTAGAGAAGGTAACAAAGGCCAAGTTGGTATATTTGAATTGTTTACATCTGTTTCTATGGGCATTAAAAGTTTAATGAAGATGCATATTTTAGGATTTTATGCATCTTATATACGTGTTTTTGATGAAATTATAGAATGGAGCTTCGAGATATTTGTCAACTTTTAAGTTAGAGACAAATTTTCATAAGCATAAATTCCGCCAAAAAAAATCCACAGAAAGATAATGGATTGATCTTTTAAAGCATTCATTTGCATCTCTGCCCCTGCTGAAAGTTTTTGGGAAAAATCCTGAAAAATGGTCAATGATTTCATCGAAAAAGAAAGTCGAGTACACCTTTTATGTTCGGGCGCGTTTTGAGTTGAGTTGACTATTCTGTCTTGAAAACGTGTAAAGCAAAAGAATTTGATACATAATTTCGCTTCAGATTCTATTATTTTTATGTATTTAGGCTACAGGTTGATTTAATAACATTAAAATTCACAGTACTAAAAATGAAATATATGATTAAGGCTGCAAGTGTCTTTTGCACTGTTATTTTTGATAATGTTGGAAGCATAAAAGTCTTATCAATATCACAAATGCGAAGCTAGACATCTCGGCACATTACAAACTCGGCCAATTACAAACTCTGCACATTACAAACTTGGCATATTACAAACTCTGCCTATTAATGATAATACTACATGTATCACTGGGGTCGTCCTGAACATGCATGAAATATTTGCCACTGGACGTTAAGCAACCAACAATCAATCAATGTATCACTGGGTCTGACATGGCAATAGACAATTGTGCCAATAAAGACTGTCGTAGATAGGCGTCACAGAAAAAAATTAAAATAGCCTTCCAAGACGTCATAATTATTTGGGACTAGGTCGTCCAGGAAGGCGTCACAGAGAAAAAATTAAAATAGCCTTCCAAGACTTCATAATTATTTGGGACTAGGTCGTCGTAGATAGGCGTCACAGAAAAAAAATTAAAATATACTTCCAAGACGTCATAATTATTTGGGACTAGGTCGTCGTAGATAGGCGTCACAGAAAAAATTTAAAATAGCCTTCCAAGACGTCATAATTATTTGGGACTAGGTCGTCGTAGATAGGCGTCACAGAAAAAAATTAAAATAGCCTTCCAAGACGTCATATTTATTTAGACTAGGATCCAGTCGGGAAAAGTTGGGTAAAATTTTCCTGTTTTCAGGGTAAAACCCAGTTTACTGGTGTTTTAAAAAAACAGTATATAGGAGGTCTTTTTGCTGTTCCAATTTATAGTATGAAATCTACATGTTTATCAATGACGAGCTATAATCAACTCTCACTAAATATGTGATCAGAAACAATGTCGTAATCAATCATAAAACATGAATTTTGGAATGCATGTAAATTTGTCACTTACCTAGTTCTCCCAAAGATTTGTTGGACTGACACACATGTAAACAGACAGAAGAATAAAGAAAGATAATTGAATGTATTTATAATTTTTTTTCCAGAGTCTTGTATAAAAATCCACAGATCCAATGTGTCTGAGGTTGAGGAATGCATTGCAGTAACACTTAAGCATGCACCAGCTCAAAAAGATGGACCAAGATATAAAAAGGTAAACATCAGTTGATCAGCTCTTTTATGCCCTACTTCACTGAGTGATATAGTTTTACTCTTGTACTGTACGTACATACATTGAACTCAAAATTTGTTTCTGTTCTCTAACTTTAGTTTGCCTGAACGACATGTTATGAAATTTATACACAATGCTTATTATCATAAAACGCAGAGTTTGAATTTGGAGAGCATCTGTTTTACTGTTCTTTAATAACATCATTTGTGGCTCGTAGACACATTCTTCTTTATTAATTTTATTTATCAAATTATAATTTGTTGATTTTATAGATTGCGTTCATTGGCATATGATATAAGGTCTTGCTGTATTGCTGTAAATTCTAAATGTATTAAGGTAAAATCCTATGAATATCTTAAATTAATTGATAAATGACAATTTTGAGAAACCAAACTTCCTTTTTAATTTGGATTCATTATTA